>BRZM01001648.1:90890-114823 GCA_033238685.1 Lates japonicus | reverse complement strand
GAAACTACAGAAGGAGCGCATTTCAAGACTTGAGCTAGAAACGCTAAAACAGGATGTATTTACCCAAAAGGTAGATAACAAACTGCACAGAGCAGAAACACTGCTGGGGATTTATTTGAGCCTGGGGTCAGAGTGGAGGTTATGTTTTTTCAACCTGAACCTGCACTTGGCCTCACAGCAGCAGCGCTCAGTATTGTGCAAATACAGAGGTTACAGTGCTGCAATAATCCCAAATCACAGCTGCTTAGTGATCCTGAGAGTTGCTATCTGCTCATTTGTGTTGTCGATAATATGAATTGCTGAAACTAGTCGCCATTCTTTGCCATGCACAGATGTGGAATATTGATCCTCGAATGCTTTCATGATTATCATTTTCTATGTCAAAGTCGTCAGCAAGAGAGAGTTCGGGGTTCATTATTGCATACTGAAAAACTGAAATTGCCATCAATGCTCTACACTGCAGATTACTGTTCAACCTGTCTGTACCAACAGTCAACATCAGTTTATTTTAACACATTATCGCCTTGCCTTACATTATTCAAACACATTTAGTTGTCCAACAATGTTGTTCCTGACATGGTAGCCAGATCGCCTGACAGTCATTTCAGCCCTTTGGGGTTCAACCAGCTTCCTTACTGATTAAATTTTATTTCTCAGACTAATGAATATCATCCAGTTTGAGGCTCATCAACATTGTTGAAGTCCATGTCTTGGCTGGCTAAAATAACAGGTGACATTAGGCTTTGTCTGACCAAATAGCCTTTTCTGTTTGTATTTCACTGCCAGTAGGAGTGCTGTAATAGGAATGCTGAAGCTTTTAGCTATAAGATGGACAGTGGTTAAGTTAGCAACATCAAACGCTATTGTATTTCCTTCATTCCATACACACTGAATTCACTGTTGGTCCATTTGTCCATGTTTTGTCCTGTTTTAAAATGGCAGTCAGTGCCATTGGCTCATTTTTCAACCAATCAACGACACTTAAGTTCCCTCTTGTACAGAGTAACTACCTGGAAGGGAGCTGAAAAAATTCTCAAAGTAGCGTGCGTTATTAGATCCACAATCATTTCAGTTCCTTTAGAAAGGATTTAATAAAGAGTGTGAAGGTTAAAAGATGTGAAAGTTCCTCTGATCAGAAAACACCTGTTGCAGTTTCCTACAAACCTTTTAATACAAGTTGACACCGCTTAAGAGCAAAATAAATACATGTTAATTCAAGTTTTAGATGGTTTCAGTCTTGACCTGCTATTGACTGAATACAAGTGATAAATGATGGGATCTATGCTCTACACCTGTGCATTGTGTGTTGGTCCACAGCAGTCGGTCGCAGTAGTGATTTACCGTTGACGTCAGCTGAACTGCAGCCCTGGAGACTACCGATACACTGCTGTGGTGGATAAATTATAGTCTCATGGCTTCATATGGGATTTCCTTTTTCTGTTTATGTCTGGAATTGTGTATGTATAAGTTTTATATTTGTACATTTAGACTCCGATGTCTGTATATACAATGGCAATTCTGTGTTATGTGTGGATGTCATATATTACTGGTGATAAAGTCATTTCTGAAGGTTCATTTGTACTATAGATGTATACCAAGGCATATCTAAACTTTTTTCCTTCTCTGTCTCTTTTTCACCCACCAGGGTCAGAAGTAAACAGGAGACTCTAAGTTTAAAGGACATTGAACATTTTCAAAAGCTCAATAAAATAAAAAACTGAGGTGCTAAAGTAATAACCTGGGAGCAACCTTTACTACATTTCAGTCTGCTCACTCTGTCAAACCTGTACATTCGTATAACGACCCTGTCACATCTGTTCAAAACTCTCACTTTAAACAATAGGCAGCTCTGAGTTCTAGACTTTGGTCTTGCCACAGGTGAATGACCACGAGAAAAAACTGAAGAAATAAAACTAAACGAACCAAACAGCACAAACACGTGTTAGAGCGACTTCAGGCTTTTCTTTAACCTCTGGGTAAACATCTGTTTCTGGGAACGCAGAATGTTTTAATGTCAAGATCTCCTGTTACCTGCAAACTCTTGACAATGGAATTTGATTACGTACAAAGAGATAGGCAATATAAAAGCAGATTTGAGTGATGGCTTGAAGATAATGATACATATCTCATCACAGGTGATTCAGATGATCATGTAGTCATTCATGTCCACTGAATCACACCCATCCTGCTGGAAAATCTGATTGTAAAACCTTAAAATAAGGATTTCAGAAGTGAAGACGAGTATTTTCTCCCAAACTTTTTCTAGTCACAATTTGTTTTTCTGTTCCACCACTGATGGCACCCCAAAATGCCCAGTTGTAAGTCAGGGAATATGACAACCAGACATATAGTAGACGATCCACAATATATCAGGCCGAAGTTAGGGCCACAACATTGAACCTCAAAGCTTTAATGTAACATGTCTGAAGCACAGATTCTTGAAACAGAAATAACAAAAAATTCTTGCATGAAATGTCTGATCACCGTGGAAAAACATAAGAAATAATTTGTCGAATCTAAAACTTCTGCTGGATTAAAGATTGCGTTAAAAAAAGAAAAAAAGAGCAGGGTGATTAGGGCCATTTGGGGTTCAGTGCTCCAAAAGATATTCACAGGAGGCCAAACATTGCTCGAGGAAAATATAACTCTTCATCCTTAGCTGAAATTTTGTTTTGTATTATGTAACACCTTTATTATTTTTCCGACGTGAGTCGATGCAAACCTTCCCGCTTCAAAAGAAACAGGTCAGGTCCTGAATCCCAAAACAACCTTTGCTTACCTCAAAACACATTTAGATGTGCTTGGTTTCCCCACTCTGCCCGCTAGCAAGGAGAGGGGAGGGGCAGGTAGGGCTGTCCCCAGAGGATATTCATTTAGTAGTATCAGACAAGGTAATGAATCATACCTGAGGTAGGTGGTTGATTATCAGAGGGTTTCCATAGACAACATCTGCTGTGTTCATCTTTAGATGACCAAAGTGTGTCTTTTTCATACAAATTTCATCACACTTCTCAATGTTTCTCGTTCGCGCTTGCTCCTCTCTGCAGTTTGGGAAGGCCCAAACCTGTTTGAACATTAATGCACTCTTGCAAAGCTTCCTAGAAGAGAGCAGAATAATGTACACTGAGTTAGAGTAATATGTTCAACCATCAGATACGACAGGACTGTTTAGTGTCCGCACAGTTTTTGGCCAGATGACGCGCCTACCTCTCTCTCATTTTTCTGCCCTTTTGTCCATCCTTCAGTCTTTCTCTCTCCATCATCTCTTTCAGTCTGTCCCACTCTCCCTCCCTGTCTCTATGTCTCCTCTCTGTCTCTCACCCCACTCTCACACTGGTCCTGACTACAGTGTTTTCAGGCACAGAACCAGCCAGTCAAATTAATTACTGCTGGCCCTGCACAGACTTCCAGGAAAGGTCACACACACAAGACATACACACACACACACACAACATAACACACAAGAAGCACATACACTCCGCGATGCAGGAGAGCCTATTTCTGGGATCTCATAGACGGTTGAGGATGGATATCCATATTCATGACCGAATTGAACAAGACTACACCCTACCCTTTTTCCATTTTGGAGCCTTAGCGACAACTCCACCCTAAATCTTTCATCACTATTAAAATAAAACCACATGCAGATATTTCTATATTCTAGCAATCTGAAATAAAGAGAGTATTTCTTGAGATCTAAAGCATTTTTCCAGGTTTGGCTGTCAGTCCCTTTACAAAGTTACAGCTGCCATATTTCTCCTGTTTGTACTGCTAAACCATGCACACAACTGCTGCACATAGCTCCATGGCACGCAGAATATCTCATATTATGACATCGCAGAACCCAAAGCACGCTGGCTGGGCGATTTTCTCCATCATTTATGTTTAGAAAAAACATATCCATCGCTTCCAGTCACACACATACAGCACAGCAGATGTCCACCTCATGTCTGGCTTTTTATTTAATGTGCACTGCATAAATTAAAGAGAAGCAGGCTAGTATCAACACTCAAATACATATGCTTCATGAAAATATACAGACTGTTTCCTGGTGAGACATTAGACTAACCCTGATGGTCTACATAAATGAGGTAAATGGTAAATGGACTGTACTTTATATAGCCTTTTCTAGTCATGTCGACCACCAAAGTGCTTCACACCAGGTCACATTCACCCATTTCTCCACACACTAGAACTTATTTACAGTTTCTAATACATGGTCTACACACCAATAACACAATTGAAGGGCACCTGGGTTCAGTATTCTTGCTCATGAGAGCGAGACTAAAACCATCACCTTCATCGGTGGGTGACCACTTGCCTCCTGAACCATTTGATCCTCATTCAGGAATATTTAAGTTAATAACTAGTTCCTAAATGACAAAATTGCAAAAAAGGACATCAAATCTTAGTGCTCATGTTGTTTCAAAATGTTGACATTACTTTATGTAACTCCTCGCTATTCAAATTAAATGTTTAATCAACTAATTTTGACAGGACAACAACTTAACAACTTATATGATTTTGTTTCATGTTCCTGCTTTTTGCAGAATGACAAATCAAAAGCTCACTCAGTTGAGGATTACCGTTTGCCACATAAACATGATTTCTTCCTTTGCTGTAATAACATAAGCCCAGAGGCTTGACAAATAGAAGGGACCTCTGAGGTGACTCACACCAGTCTGCCTGGCGCTTGACACTTAGCCCCAGCAAGTTGGAGTGCACAGTGGTGCCAGTATGTTGTGAATCCAAAGATAGATGTCCACTGATGCCTTTCTGTCTGTGTGTGGCTTTAAATCAGTTCCATTTTACTCAAATCATGCACAAACCCCACCCTCAACAAACACACACACACACACAAACAAACAAATACACCCTCTCCACCTAATTAGTCATTATTTTGCCTCCAGCTGCATGTGGCCATGCTGTTTCAGTTTTAACTGTCTGGCCTCTAGATCAGATACAAGCATGTCCACCAATACGTGTGGTGGTCATTTTAAGGCGCAGTTCTGGTTTCTAATCATACCCCTTTTGTTTGTATTATTTTTCTAGAAACTGACTTTTTTTTTTTACAGATAAATCTAGAGAAGCTTATTAGAAAAGCTTTCTGTTTGAACAGCACTGTGTTTGTTGCATTTTCCTCATTCAAAAGGTCGTAACAGCATGCCTGAGTTGATCAAGAAGTAAAACTATCAGCCAAGACCTTTATCTACACCACATCCTATGTCACCATTAACCAAATCCAGTTGACAAGAATAGGTAATTACTGATGTTGTGCAACTTTTCCCATAAGCAAGTCAAAGTTTGATTGAAAAGAGTTTTGCCAGCTACTTAGGAAAAAGGAAACTCTGAATCGTGTTTTTTTGTCTGTCCAATTTGTGGATGGTTCAAAACAACAATACAATACGTTGCTATGGAAAATAAGAGTCAGAGTCACTCAATCAGAGATGCCAATCTGCATGCTTGACGACACCGCGCCTACAGCTGATAAATTGATCTCAACACCAGCAATGAGTTTTCATAATCATTGGAAAACCTTGACTCAGTCATATAACATTGTCTATGAAAACAATCAATTTTGTTGTGCTTCAATTGTTTTGCCCCAAGAAGTTCTGAAATGTGCATTAGAAAAGTCAGAGAGCTATGTATTTGGTTAGATGGTATTTAGCACTGAAGCATACAATAAGTACAGTAACTACTGATATGATAGTATACACTCTGGATGGTAATTTACAAAATTGTAGCTATATAAATTTATGCCTGCTGGTAGCTTTCTGCAACGTTCGACCTTCCACAAACCCAGCCTCCCAGCGTGGCTGTTTGTCAACTCATCTTGCTGAAAGAAGGCTTTATTATCCCGGACTCGCATTAGAAACCAAGCTGTGGCTCCCAAGAGTGACATCCAGATAAGGGAGTTTGAAACTGAAGAAACTTGCAGACCTCGCTGCCAGAATCAGACAAAACGGCAGCCTGGAGCCTGGAGCAGAAGGAGAGTTATATGACAGCTTGCCAGCCTGCCAGCAATGTGACAATAATATCCATTTCACACACTGTGATGGGTGCAATTGATGAATAAATGTACTGTTACTAGTATGTGTGTGTGTGTGTGTGTGTGTGTGTGTGAATACAACAACACACAAGAAGCTCCAACCAACCATACACCAACCCTGGATATCCTTTTCCATCCCACAACCCTGAAACAGTTTTAGTGCCCGATGACAAAATCATTGTCGTTTGACCATGTTGTCATCTATCCTGCAAACCCTTTCTATCCTGTTTTTTAAACACCCGGTCCTCAAAACCCACCACATGATGAATTAAACTTTACAGGCTTTCTATTGAGCATGTGAATCATCTGAGATTGAGATATTCTGATCCAACTTCCCACCTGATCCAGACAGTCTGAAAACACTCCTCCAGCCCTCCAAAACCATAGTTTATCAGATCAGTGTCCCCAACTGTGATATACTATAATCAATAAAAATCTAATCGTATGTTCAGAATGAATGCAAAAAGATGAAAGCACTGAACTGAGCAGGAAGTTAAATATTTTAGGATCTTAGATCTGTTTCTATAAATGTACAAAGACAAAAGGAAAGAGGAACAGACTGAAGTATAGCAATCATATGAAGTGAGCTGAGAAACCATTGCCAACCTGTCAGTTGCAAAGAGTCAAGGGTCGCATTGTTACATCCTATCCGTCAAAGTTATACTGTCATCTTTTCAGATCAGGGTAGGAGCTAAATCCTAGCTATCAGTAGATGGATACAGCTCGATAGGCGCAATCATCACAGGGCTTGATTCTGCCTCAAATGTTAACACTCAAGAAGACACCCAACCTCCCACCCTCATAGCTGCACACTTCATCTTGAGAAAACTGACAAATCATGACTAGTACCAACAGTGATAATTCCAGGCTGAAAATGAAAAAAAGTGCCACCAACAGCGAAACACTGCATTTATGTCAAAACAACAAAGGTGTCACTTAAATTTCAGAACTGAGAATAATATTCAGGATCACCCTTTAAACTGTCTGTTTCCATCTCCTCAGAGGCACAGCAACCTGAAACTTCACTCTTCATTTTTCCATTTCAAACCACGCCCTCCCACATGACTCTGATCCAGATCAGCATGTCCAGAGCAAACACCCCACTGTTCTGGAAGAGAAGAAATATGAAATATATGAGAAGTCCAGGGAATTTTTGAGTGATGAGAGCAAATTAAAGTAGTTGATGGGGAGGATAGACACACGGGCATGCTCATCTGAAGGGGAAAGGTGAATTCAAGGCACAGTACTTCACTCACAGCCAACCATATCCAGAACACTTAATCTAACTTAGGTGGAACTTAGATTATGTTCATCAAACCGCGTAGTAAAAAAGTGTTCTGTTGATGTTTTACATCAAACTTCAATCCAGTGTCATATCTGGAGAGAAAGTGTAGTGAGGATGTCTGCCCAAAGTTTAATCTCAGAAGACATCAAAGTTCATATTTATTGCACATTACTGGCTTCATTCCAAAAGAGAGAGCATGAACACGAACATCTTTACAGCCCTTGAATGGAAGTGATTCCAAATATCCATGTCTGTCAACTATTCTTACATGTCAATGATGAGCAACGGGGAAGTTAGAGGACAAAGTTACATGTCACATATGGATAGACTTGACAGAATATTTCTGAAACCACAGTATTGTCTTTTATCCTTAATTGTCACGACCATGAGTGTCCTGTCCAACAGTACCACTTGTTCCAGACCATGAATCTCAAACCAACCAAAGTTTATTTTAAAACTAAAGATGAGCTCTGAGAAAAAAAAGAATATTCGAAAGAGGATGGTGAATATGGTATGTGTCACAGGATGATATATAAATACTACAGCACCAGATCTCTGCCGTCTATGCATTTTTTATGATTACTAGAATAGTCAAAACAGCCTTAAATCAGAAATGACAACATCACTGAAGACTAGGTTGAACAAAGCAAGCATTGCTAAATTAGCCAGAATTACCTCACAAACCAAAATGTCATCTAATTAGAATCAGAAATATGAAACTTAATCCTGCAGCCAGAAACATCACCTGATCAGTTTAGATGGAGGATTTACGAAAATTAAAGAATTTATGCTGTCTGTTTCTAAAGTTCACTGGACAACGTTCAAAGGTTTGCGTTTGGGTAGAATTTTCAGAAAAATTAGGAGTCTAACCAAAGTTTGACTAACTTGTCGAGATAACTTTGATGTTAAGACAAAAACACGCCAGAGAATGTATTTCATCATCAAGCAGGCTCAGGAAACCAGTCACTAAGTCCAGTTTCCTCAAATTAGTCAAACACCAAAACTAATTTTGAAATCATCAAATGAATTCAACTAAGGAGAATAATCAATGAGTACTATGAACATTTGATCAAAAGGAAGATGTTTATCCGTTAGTTTTTGATACTGTTATAAACATATTTTGCACTGCACCAGTATCGCGCCCACCGCTTCCATGTCCTCAATCCGCCCACATAACTGACTGTGTTGTCACTTTGTGGAAACACAAATAGAGATCTGTCACATTTAAATCAAGCGTCTGTGTGCGCAGATTTGCTATGGATTATGCAAAAGTGTCATGAAGTTGTTAGACTAATATGATTTTGGCAGAGAAAGATAATGATAACAATATGTGCCCTCTGTCTGGAAGTATATGTATGTTGTTCATATTTGTGTCCGCCTCCTAATTGTATCAATATTATTTAATTGTGGGAGTTAATGGATTTGGTTTTCCAATTAGAGGTTGTTAACAAAGCTCCACAGCAGAAACAGGGTAAAACGTGTTATGATATATTAAGAAACCGTGGAAATGTGTGTTACTGCATACTTGAGTCAACTCATATTATATTGTATCTTTTGCATGTACATTATTATTTATAGTCCAATAAATAAATAAATAAATTGGGCTAGTTGGGTTATGGATGGAACAAAAGTATTTCATGTGCCTGGATCTACCTGTCTGTGTATTTATGTATCTGTCACTTCATATGTTTGTATTTATTTTCCAGCCATGTATCCAGGTGTAAAGTGACAGCACAACAGCACATAGCAATACCATGCCTGTGTGTAGCAGGTAAGACGACTGCCGCGCGAGGGTTTGTCTCGATTGATTTGTAGAGTTGGTATTAATACTTTCAGCTCCGTGTGTGCTGTCACGTTTTCTGCCCGCTGTCTCAAAAAAAAAAAAAAAAAAACACAAAGCTGCTCGTGGCGCTGAAGATATGAGATTAAAATGTGATATCTGAAGCTGGGTAAATATAGTCAGCATCTCAGAGGACTACTGAACCTGGAGTGCCACTCGTTCAGGCAATCAGCCCCACCATCAGAGGGAGGGATAGACTCAGAGAGGAAAGAGAGATGGAGAGGGAGAGAGTTTCTTAAAATGGCAGCTTTAAGATGTAGAAAAAGTCCCAAATCATGTGAAAAGCTGTGTGCAAACTTTACAAATCAGTTCAGTTCTTTGGCTGAATGAGGAGAAGAGTGGAGGGAAAGGAAATAGGACAGAAGCAAGAGGAGAAAACAGCAATTACAAAATTACTATTTACGTAGTTCTAAATGTGTCCAAGACAAAATGAGCGTTTGGCTCGAGACGTACACTGTGTTTCTCAGAGGCATCGCAGAAGGAACACTGAGGCCACTGAGATTAAACAGGTGATGCTCAAATTCAAAATATGAACAACCTTCAATGTGCTGTGTCTTAAAACTCATTTTACATTTGTACAACAAAACCTAATGTGTGTTTTGTTGTTTTTTTTTACATTATCAATTCAGAAGTGTCAGATGTATTTAAAGGAAACAATTACTAGAATAATATTATTATATTAGAATATATATTTTTATTGTATTCATTTATTTGGTTTTGTGTGTGAGTGTGTGTGTGGAAGTATCAACACTTATTGAACAAGGAAGCTACCACATTATAATGCCTTGAATAAATACAAGTGTGGCATCAAGAAATACTTATCTCAGAAACAGGTTAGAGAACACTTTAAAAAACAACTTAGAGGTTGTTTTTTGTAGGCCTGCAAATTACTATAACTATAATTATAACTTGTCATATAGATGTTTCACTTACTGTGTTAGGTGTAGCTGTGATATATTTTACTTAATTGCAGGTATTTTAAATGTAAACATTGTTGATTAGACTATATGTTTAGTATGGACACCTGGGAGAATATCTGTTGCTAAAACAACAACTCATGGGTGATCTCAATAAACAATAAACAATTAGATGAGGTGGGAGATAAAGGAAAGGTGGAGATGACTGACAGACAGGAAAGTAAATGGAGTAGAGGTGTTGAGAGTATGAGCTGTAAAAGTAGTAGAAGTAAAAAGAAAGGAAGAAAAGGCAAATGGTTGGAGGAAAGGAAATTAATTCAGGTGAAATGAGAGAAGTGTAGAGTTGAAACAAGTGACAGGAGAGGAAAAGAGAAAAAAGGGGGAGAGAAGGAAAGGATTAGGCAGAGGAATAAAGGAAAGAAGAGAAGGAGCTATGGTGAGAGATGAAAGGAGAAGAAATTATACTAAGAGGGAGGAGGTATTCAGGGTCATGGGTATTTCTGTCTTTTTATATTATCTTTATCTTTAAACCCCCCTTTATATCTCCTACATTCCAGCGTATAGACAAGCATATACACACCTAAGTTCTTACATTTCTCTCGCTCGTGTTCACTACCTTAATCTTGGTTTTTGGCAAGGCCAACGCTTGTCATTTCCATAATTCCTGTGATAGTGCAGAGGGGGAGAAAATGTGAAATTGAAAGAAGGGGGGAAGGTAATCTGGAAAGCGAGCGGCTGCTCATCTGTCAAGATTACAGCTTTGAAATTCTGTGAAATTCTTTTTTATCTCTCGCAGTGACGGCAGACCTCCACCTTCTGCCGTGTAATTGGTAGAATAAGAGCATTAGGTTTCAAAGGATGATGGAGATGCGCTGTTGGTATGCAGCGGCGTTGAGCAACCGAGGCAACGTGAGCTGGACTCAAGGATGGGCCGAGACTTTGACAAAATCACTTAACAACTGTCAAATTTTTATTCCACTTGTGGCACATGCGGATCATCTCTGGCTGCTTTGATTCACACACTTTGAACCAGATCCTAAGGCAGACATCTGAATATCTGTCTATGAATATTTATGATGATGTCACCTTTACATGTCTGTTAGTCCATTATTTTATGCATAATGGGGAAACAAAACAAGCACCAATGGTCTGAAAATCATGTTTCTTTCAAAATCAGATTTAAAATATGATTTTAAGAAAATATGAATACAACTGAACTAAACCATGAGTGCCATTTAGGTTTGAAAAAGCATCCTGTTCAACACTGTCTATGCCAATCTCCCCACCACTCTGAGAGGCCACTGAAGTTCACTGAACTCACTGTCATGCTCATGAAACCAGTTTAAAACGCCTTTTACTTTGTGACATGGAACATTGTCATGCTGAAAGTAGCCAGTATGATAAGTAACGATGATTCATTCATGAACTCAATTAAAAGTTGCAAAAAACTGCAAAAAACTTCTATCATATTTAGGTGAAAATATGAGTGTTTGGAATATACTGATCATAAACAGACTGCAGAGATGTACATTAAGCTGCAGGAGTGGTTTGAGTAGTTTCTATGGACAGTTTAATGCATTTTTCCACCATGACAACTTGTCACAAGTGAAATCCATCATTATCAACATAAATGACAGCTGCTGTTGTTCTACAATTTTTTTTTACATCCAATTTCAGTCTGCAGGTGTAAGTTTCATATTCAAAAGCCAAATTTCTGGAAGAACGTGTTTTGTTTGAATTAGAGAGGATTTTATTTTTACGATCTCTTTAAAGTATGGACAATAATTCTGATCTTCAAACACCACATGACCTTGAATTAATTTGAAAAAAAAAATTATTTGACTCTGATCTATGCATGCATGCTGTGTTTTATCTTTTAGTAAAGCTTTATTAATATAACATATTGTCATATAAAATTAATGAGCCCTCTGAATATCTATGCATAGCTGTCTAATGGAGCTGGTCCTCATCCTGCAGGTTCAGCCTCCTGCTCTTACTTTATTTATCACAAATTGAAAATGGCCTCCGAGGCCTCTGTAGCTCTGAACTTGATATTACTTTAATGAGGAGTGTGGAGTTCTGTTTAATTAGAATAACATTAGCTGAGCATCTGATCACACTGTTAAGTTATTTCTGCAGCAGTTATTAAAACACTTTCATTCCATTTAGAAAATAAGTTGTTATGTTATTACATTATCTCAGAGTAAATCATTTACTACAACAATGGACTTCATATATATGATTGCATCATATGATATGAACATCACATGTAATACTTTTAACACACACACACACACACACACACACACACACACACACACACACACACACACACACACACACACACACACACACACAGCCAACCCCCATATACTATCCTTACTTGAAGTAACACAATTAGCACGCTGGTGTATCTAACAATGTCAACACTCGTCTGTCAGCTGGAGGAGCTCAGATGAGGCTCCTGGGACCACACACCCACCTCTCAAAGAAGAAGAAGACTGCAAAGAAGGTGGAGGAGGAGGAGTGGAGGAAGAAGAAGGAGAAGGAGGAGGAGAAACAGAATGATCTTGCCTTGTAACGGAACGAAGAGCTATTTTGCACCTGGTGGTAAAGTAGGCGAGGCAAACCTGCAAGTTCCGCCACTTATATCGGTATCAGTGTGCCTTCACATGTGTGCTTGAGCAGTACAGTGGCGAAATGTCCTGATGAATGGTGGGGTTGTGTGTGTGTGTGAGTGACGTCATTTTGAAGTGTTCACGCCTCTGTAAGGAACCATTAGACACAGATGACGCTCCATTTAGCCGGGGTTTCAGTCAAATTTATTTATATACCTAATATCACAAATTTGCCTCAAGGGGCCCAATTTAGACTCCATCACTCTCTCTCACACACACACACAATCAAGTGAGCAGCAGGTGAGGCTACACATGCATGCACAAACTGATAAAATTAACTGCGCCTCAGGCAGAAAATCATCAAGCACCCTGTTGTGGATTTACCCTTAACATAGCTTGAGGGCAGTAGACAACTAACTTTTCAATTAAAATACTCTCATTGTTAAAGGAAACCGTGAGCATTAAAACTAAAACTCAACTCTGTAACAAAACAAGCATTTCAGCTTACCCAAAATATATGGCTAGTTTGTGGTCAGTCCCGTAGAGGAGACGCTCTTCAAGAGCCACCAGGCCAATAGGAACAATTCATGGAGAGAACCCATCAAAGGAAGAGGAGGAAATACAGAGAAGGTAGAGGTTCATCTTTGTCCAGCTGAGATAAGGAAACAGTGTGTGTGGTGCGTGGCTGGACCACAGAAAAGATGTAGGCTGGGATTAGGGAGGGATGGAGAAGCAGCTACGGCTGGGATTGGTGACACCAGGAGGACCATCTTCCCAAACCTGAGCCTCTCTGTGAAAGTGCCCAGCAGACGCCTGTATGTGTTGTTTCTAAAATTATTGCAGCAACCCTGCAAGTGACTGAGTGGACTGAGTCGCCCCTACCTGCAGTCCACTGTGGGAGCTGAGTACGAATCCCCTCAGTTTCACCCATCACTTCGTCAGTATCAGCTCAATTCATCACCTCTCACTCACAAATATAAAGCAGTGGAAGTGCCCTGAGGTTAAATTCCTGCCTGCCGTCGTCAACCCAGAGGCCTGCGATACCTTTCCTATCATCTCTAACTAGAGCAGAGCTTGGAACCTAGACTGACTGGGCCACAAGATAATAGAAATACAATTTATAGTCACTTATATTCACCTCATAAACAGTCTCATTACAAACAAAAGTCAATTAGGTTAACCAAAAATAAGGATTTTCGGAAGAGGCGCAAGTCACCTGCTTGTTTTAGGACAGTAATGGATGAGGATGCACCCTCGTTCTGTATCTGTAGGCAGTTATTTATCTTAAATCATCATAAGATAATATACAATTAAATACCACTTTATCAGTTCTACTGACAGTAAATTCTCCCAGATGTTTGGCCCCTAAGTGTGACTTGACGGTGAAAATCAGTTCCTTAGGACATTGAGTATCACCCAGGGGTGAGGAAGAGTATGTCTCTATTTCATCATCCGCATGTCAACAAGAATTACTGGTAGGTGTCGAGACAGAGCTGCATTTGTTTCAAAAAGTATTTTAATTCTGGCTTCCCTGAGTCAAGAGTTTATTTGGACTTGCATCAACACACAGAGATGAGGCCGCTAGGATGATATCCATCCTCCAACCGCTTTTGCTTCCTCTCACATCTTGTAGTCTTTCAGTCCTCTTTCAGGGCTTCTACCTCTCATCCATCAGCCGGGGTCTTCCACCCTGCACATGCCCCTTCCTCTCATCTTGTCTACGCCTCCCTCTGGCCACTCATCCTCCCTTTCTTTCTACTCCCATCTCCAGCATCAATCAGGCCTCCATGTGGACTGGGATGGCCAGGCTTGTGCATTATGCCTTCCCCCTGCTCTGCTATTTATTTTATGGCTGCGGGTGGGCTCGAGAGGACGTGGGCCCGGGCTGGCAATGAAAGGGGTGAATTTCTACATGCATTATTCCTACTGCTGAGCTACTGCGGGCTTATTACATTCCTAGATGCCCTGAGCCTGATGAAAGCAGACATTAATTCGAGAGAACCGCTGAAATGTGCAGAATAATGTACCGGAATTTAAGATTATAGAGAGGCTGCATGCAGAGGCACATAGCCGCTAATTGGAACACGAGGTGGAAGAGCAACCTCACCCGGCTCGGGGCAAGTACAGGAATAAATAAAGATTCTATCAAACACATGTATGAAATGGCCTGAAGAGGGATGCGGCTTCTACTTTTGTGTTTTCAAACATGGCACACGCTCATATGATTCCTGAGTTTCGCTACACTAACCCAAGAGAGGAGACACAAATCTGCTCTTTCATATGTAATGCACTCACATGCTGCCTCAGACTAAATACAGGTTTAGCTTTGAATATAATACAATGCAGTACATATACGAGTATATCATAAAAGGAAATGGTAGAGGTTACGTATTTTAACTCACTTCTTGTTGATATTGAACTATGCTTGCTTCCATATGTTTGACGCGAGGGTGGGTGAATTTGGGATGACACGACATACACATACACACACACACACATACCTTACCCATCTTTCTAATAGTATTATGGAGCCTGAGAGAATGCATTTTCCTGCAGAACCTCACATCTCTACATCGCTTAATGGAACAAATAACAGACTGTCACTGGTTTTGTTTAGGACATCTGCATGTAAAATTTTACATCTGTAAACGCTTGGGTCTGCTGCTTTCTCCTCCATGATGGAATCTCTTTAAAGACCCAGTAAAAGCCTCCCGACATCCCTAATGCTTGGGGAACGAAAACCGAAGAAAGGCGAGGAGAAGAAATAGGCCACGGGTGAGTGCAGCCCGAGTCCCTATTAACCTTGTAAATGATCCAGTTGGCCGCTGAAGATTGAAGCTCCAATGTTTATTCAATAGGACGGAGGAATGATATCTAGAGTCAGGAGGAGCCAGATGGATTTACAGAGGCCCTTCAAGACGCCATGTTCCAACGGAATACTCCATAGCCTCCAGAGCCAATTACCCAGCAAGTAACACATGCTGTGATGCTACAAATTCAAATACAGTAAGGTGCTAACACTTTAACGTGAGGTAATTGAAGATGCACATGGTGCCAAGAGTATAGATTCATATATAAGCATGCATATACAGGTGACAATGAATAATGCAAAGAGAGTACAAATGCAGCAGTGTCGATGTAATCATGAAGACACAAACACTCCATGAATCATAATTACATGAGACTGTATATTTGGAAACATTAAAACAACAGCTGCTAATTACAAAAGTGAATGTAAATCCATTAAAATGCTTATGTAGATAACACACACATGAACAGGAATTTTTACATATAGAGACACACGCATTTCAACCAGCACACTCACACGAGCACACATACATCCATACAGAGCCCTAGATCAATAGGTCTTCTCCTCCGATTCCCCAGACAGCCATCACCACAGAAACCAATAGCAGTCAGATCATCAAATCTATAGTCTAAGTACACACGTCACACAAGTCACACGTATTAGCCACCAGTGAGGCTCATAATTTTTTAGAGGAAACAGGAAGGATCAGATCAGCTGGAGTCCCTTCAAATCATTAAAGTAATAAAAAGACATCATCAAATTCATCAAATTTTCAGATTCCCATCCATTTTTGTATTGATTCTGTCAGGGGTCAGAGGTCAGAGGATGCAACTGTCACCATGCGTATCTACATGTCCATAGATCGACTAATAAACTGGAAGCACTGTGGTTGACCTTTGATCAAAAACCAAATACAGTGTGATCACTGTTTCACAGTCTGATGTGATGAATTATATGTTTGTGCGACTAATCAATACCAATGCACAAATGCCAATGGACCCAAATACCAATCAATTCTGATGCAGCAATTTGATTAAAATCACAAAAGCATGAATGCCCTCAATGAAGAAGAGAAGTAGTTTTGATGTTGTGCTGTGGTTCCACACTCATCTTTGTGCCAAAGTCATGGACTTACAGCAGCATATCTGTACTTGTGCATGTTTAAAACCATTAACTACAAATTGCCTGAGGTTCACATTATCCCTGTCCATCATCAGAAAACAGTTTAATATTTTACTTCCTACCTCTCAGTTAAGCCATTGGTGTTTTTTCCTCCTCAGTGCACTACAACATTCTCCTTGCAAAGAATTTAAACTTGCATGGCATAGATTTTTTTTTTCCTCTTGGATTCTGCCACAGTACAAACAATAATAAATAAATAAAATACATTGACTTGCTTCAGAAAAATAATCTATCACAGATAGTTTATCATTTTTATGTCTTTTTTTTCTACAGTTGCCAGGCTTTTTCCAAAACCTTCCTCAATGGTGCATTCAAGAACATTCCGATATCTGAGATTCAGATGCAGCATGCTGCTCGGTGTTGTGGAGAACACAGAAAACAAACACAGACACAGTAAAAAAGATTCAGTAGGTTTTTAAACTTAGAAGTTTGTTGCACAAACTATTTCTGTTGACAACTGATGTCTGACAAAAAAGAAAGGTTAATGCATAACATTTGATTTTTGTTAGATACTGAAATTAACTGTACAACTTAGCTGCCCTGGGGGATGGAAATCAATCAGAATACTAGGTATTATTTAGAAAACGACTGCCAGAACTGTGAAGTAGGCAGCAGTTAATGGGATAACACATGGAAAATCATCAGTAGCTATGGTCTTTAAAAATCAAAAATTTCTGAGACCCAAATTTAGCAACATGAGGCAAAACATCAAACCAGTCCAGATTTGCTGCCACTGCGGCTTCATGTATTACTCCTGATCTAGTATCGAGTATAAAAATCCTGACAGTAGCTTTCATTTTAAACCTCATCAGGTTTCATCAGGATGGTAAGAATAACTACACAGTCCGTACACATACAGAGGAATACAGTATTTCCATAATTTAAAGGATTTACAAGAGCCCTGGGAAACTTGTTTAATGTTGTAAAATCTAATTTTACAGGCTCGCCAGCCAAACCAACAATGGAATTATGAAAGAAAATTAAGGAAATTACCGACATTATTGAATAACAGCACGAAACAAACACATACACATACATGACGGAAAATAATGGCTTAAGAGAGAGATTTCATTTGCATGTTGGCTTGTGTGTCTGGCTCTGTGAAGCTCTCAGTGTCGCTCTATTAGCTGGCTTGAGTTCATTTTAATCTACTCATCCTCTCCATGAAAGGATGTGTCAGTCAGAGTACACTGCCAAAAACAGAGAGAGCGCGAAAGGTTGAGAGAGAGGGTGAGAGAGGACTAAAATTAGATGCCAGCAAGACTGAAGTTAAGAGGAAAATGGTGACACAGAGAGACAGATATAAGACATAAGAGTGTGTGAGATCAAGAAAAAAAATAGAAAGAAAGAAATGAGAGAAGAGAGAGGCTGGAGGAGAGAAAGGCTAAAGAAGGTAGGCGAGTTGCATGGAGTGTGTGTGTGTGTGTCAGGGTCAGATCTATTAACATGTTGCCAGTGAGTACCGAGAAGTTTTTTGAAAGAAAATCCCAGCAACTACAGAACAAAAACAAAAAATACGCCCTGAATTTTTTAATAAACCTACATTTACATTTGACTTTCTGTGATGTTTCAGAGAGGAATTCAGACCCTGAATGTGCTACAGAAAGGGATAAACAACTCTGATCTACCTCTGATAAAAACGAATCAGACCAAGTCCATGAACTCATTCCATCTGTGTACCAGTTTGTCAACCAAAGCAGAGCCTCTACCTTTTTAAAGTTGGACTTCTTTGCTAATTGAAGCAAATGTTTCTAACCCTTTAGACTGAAATTAAAAAGTCATCATACTCTGAGATTTTCAGTTTTAATAACAAGCTAAAGAACTGGTAACTTTCAAAGTTGGAAACTTTCCATGGGAATTAACAGGAATACATGGGAATTATGGGGAATGTATGGGAATTAATGGGAATGAACTGGAAATTAGCAAAATTGCAGGTTAACCTACAACAGGGAATTAGAATGTAATCGGAAAAAAACATATCTTAGTTAAAACAACAAGGTTTACAGCTAATTTAGTTGAATTTCTACCCTGGGGGTGGGGGGATCATAGGGTATATGTTTGTTTTATTCAATATTTGTTTTTTTGTTATTCAGTGAAAGAATCGATTAAAGTTCCCCTCACAAATAAGTCAAAGGTAAAATGTCATTTTTAAAATTTGGATTAGTTTGCACGCATGTCTGTTTATGACATGACAAAATGTTTATATTTATGTTTGTATATGATAAAGTTTGTATGAATTACACAAATCTCCAGTTAATTCCGCTAATTTGCATATATTCCCGTTAATTCTCATTAATTCCCATATATTCCTGCAAATTCTTGTTAATTCCCATATATTCCCATCCATTCCCATTGGAAGTTCCTCAGCTTAAATTCCCATGGAATGTTTCTGGAAATTTACTGAAAATTTGCCACCCCTTTGCAACCCTACCTGTCGTCACTTGTAGTTGCACAGTAGTTTGAGTGTGTGATCTTATCCAAAACATTGTTGCACAGGCTTGTTAGAAACCTACAAACGGGGATCAGTTGACTCACTATGGGAGTCCAGGATTTACAGCCCATTTATTCACCAATGAAGATCAGAAGGGGTTCTAACAACTCATCAGAAACCACCAAATCCAGAATCTGAAGACTCATTAGAAACCAAGAAGTCAAGGATCTACTGAATCATCAGACACCAAAAAGCTCAGGATCTAATGATTAGCTAGCAACATACAAAGTCGAAGACACACTGACTTAATAGAAACAAATCCAGGATTCACGGATCCATTGGAGTCCAACAACTCAGCAACTACAATATATTTGGGAACCAAGAATTCAAGACCTAAAAACTTACTGGAACTTTTGAGACTTTTACAAGTCTCAACAGAGACAAAAACTCTGGTATCTACTGACTCATTAAAAACTATCTTGTCCAGGAACAGCTGACTCATTAGAAACCAATTTAGAATCCACTCAGCAGAAAATAAAGACCTGGGTTTCTATTCTCTTTTTGAAAAAGGAATAAAATTCAGCTGATTCATTAGAAACCTGCAAGTCCAGTATGCAGTAACTCTTAAGAAACTAACAGTGCAAGATATATTGATGCATTAGCAACCTGGGTTTAACAGATGTATTGACTCAACTAATCCAGTCTTGGTTTGAATGTGAAGTTGGAAAGATAATAAACACAGTATTTACTTACTGAACATGCTCGGATGGACAGAAGCACATGACTTCAGTCTTACCACTGCGCATTAACCTGTATGTTAACCTATTGACAACCTCTGAAAGCTCCCAGTAGTACTTAATCAGTACTTATTTGGACTCTCCATTTACCATCATGTACCCTCACATACTGTACAATGTAAAGTACAGTAACATTTAAAAACACAAAGCATGCAAAACTAGACTTCTGTACTGTCTCAGTTAAATAAAGATCAGTTAAATCAAAATCATTCATTCATTCAACACTGTACTAAGCTGGTTAGAGGGTGGTTTGGTTCACTTACCTTTAGTGTTAGGAGGAGGAGGAGGAGGAAACAGGGAAGATGGACCAACCATCACAGTAGAGCAGCACCAAAAAAGAAAGACATATTATCAGAATTATAGTAAAAATTAAATGCATTTAGAATTGTAATCAACAATTCGCTGCTCTTCTCAGTGCCAACAGGGTGGTGAAAGAATCACCAACCACCAGCCAAACACAACTAAATCCTTTAATCTACTCCACAGCAAACCAATCAGCATCTGGAGCCACACTGACTGGCTGTGAAAGCAGTCAGAGCAGCTGGTATGTTACCCAGGTGAAGCAGTTAGTTTGGCAGGTAATCAGCCATGACTGAGCGGGCCGGGTGTGTTCGAGTTGGCTACTGGAGGAAGTTTTGTTTTGTGTGGTCAGAAATGTTGGTTTCCTGCCCTGACTGCAAATGATTCAGACTTTGCATGCACACACACACACACACACACACACACACAGGAGGTCATGGCGCACAAACACACAAACACACACAGGAGGTCATTTCCGTAGCAAAAGTGTCCCCACTGTGTCAGTGTTGTGTCATTTCCATCCCAATGATACTGGCCATCTGGGACACTGACTAAACCACAGACCACACACAAACTGATCACAACTGCTAGGGACACACACAGACACACTGAAGTGCTGTTGTACTTTTCACACTTTTTGTGAGTCGCTTTTTAATTTAATCATCTTTCATTGTTTCATTTGTTTACGACAAAAAGCAGCCTGACATCCAAAAACCTACAAGAAATTATCACATTTCCAGTGATTTGTTTATGCAATGATCCACACTAACCCTAGAGCAAATGTGCAGCAGCAGCAGAGGTCATCATCACTGCTGTGAATATTATCCTTCTGCGGTTAAGGCTGGGCAATACTGACATAATTGAAATGTCAAAATATGTTAGGTCAAAATTTGGTGATGAGTTGTCGGTGCTTTCAGAAGAAGACACCCAGAAAACGAGAAAAAGAAAAGGGCTGTTGATACGACGACTGAACATGAGGTGATACACCACCGTGTCAGTAGTAACATGAGCTCAGGTGCATGTGTGACCTTCAAAACTAATGGAAGACAGGTACGAACAAGCAGTTCATTAATAAATAAATTAACCAAAGATATCTACTGCTCTCTGAAGCTTTTGTTTAAGTTTTGTCCGTCAGAAAAAAAAAGCAGCACAATGGGTTAGAAACCTCCTAAATGATCATGTTTAATTTCCAGCTTAATTTGTTTTTCTGAACTGTTGTTAATATTCAGTATCACAAGCCAAAACAAATCAATAACCTAAACATGAAAATGAAGTTCTGTAAATATTCATCCAATATAAAACCCCGAAATAATTATACTGGTGGTACAGCATGTCTGATTATAGATTTTTTGAAGTCTAATGACACAGATATTTCTGCCTACCTTGGTTAGGGGTATTGATGACTGCCGCACTTTCAGTTCAATGACTCGATCAATACTGATAAACAATGGATGAAATGATGACTCTGCAGCTCTGTGAGCTTTTAGCCTTTACATCCTAGTTTTTGGTTTTTGGCCAACACATTTATGAGTAGTTCAGTCTGTGCTCTCATCATGGCCTTGGGTAAGTTGTTAGCAGCCTCGCTGTTTTCATCCAAATATGTTTCGGCTGTTGAGCCATCAAAACAAGCTCAGCAGCAAACAGCAGACAGACACAGCAGAGCACCAGCATGGCAAAGTGGAACATCTATAGCATCTAGATTTGATTATTTTTCTTTTTTTCCACTATTGTTGAACAGTTTTTTCTGTTTACGCTCTGTGTCTGCTGGATGTAAAAACATGTTCCTCATAAAAACTTTAAAAGCTGCTATATGTCAGTGTTATGTTCTCCACTGTTGCTGTGTCTATTTGAAGATTCAAATGTCGCAATTTAAGTAAATAGCACAGAGCCCTGAAGCATTATAGCATCACTTTACATGTAATAAAGATGAAGTATGTTTACGTTTCCTGCAGGATTCCTCTGCGGCCCTGATGAAGGTTTAAGAAAGTGATGTACTGTCACTACCAGCTAATACCGGAGCAATCTGTCTAACATATTGCGTAGTCCTTTAATAATAAGTGTAAAAGGATTAGTTAGCTACAGTCCCGAGGTCTCATAAATAGCAGCCAGATAATTGTTAAGAGTATTCAGAGCAGGGTGAGAAGGTTTGGTAGCAGGGGATGGAGAGGGAAATGAGCTGACACATTACTGCCAGTGGCCCAGAATCCTCGGAGGCAAGACCAGAGAGAGAGAGAGAGAGTTAGAGAGGGAGGGGATTGCTTTGCCTCAAGGCAAAGTGAATCCTGATCAAAATGCTGATTGTACACACACACACACACCTACACCTGCCCCTTGCCCAAAGGCAGGTAGATATGAAAAGGGTTACCGTTTGCCCATCACTGACATTTCTCCCTCCATTACGCAGTCTCAGAGCTGTCAATCATACCTCTGCTCCAAACACCACATCCTCCTCTATGTGGAACAATAACTATCCAACCTTTCTCTATCTCACACACACACAACAACATAGACACACACGATCACCAAGGTCAAAAGTTTGCTCTTCACACACACCATGTATTGAGGGCAAATATCATCTGTGTACACTCAAAAACACACACACACACACACACACACACACACACACACACACACACACTTGACTGCCAGTGTCAATCAACTGAGACACACACCTGTTCCCAGCTTGCCTTCAATCATATCATCCTGAAACACAATCGGGGGAGGGGTGAGGGGGATCAAGGGGTCAGAGGTCATGCAGGTGAGAGTAAGCCTCTTCATTGTTGCTGACAGAGACAGAGGAGGAGGAGGAGGAGGGAAAAGACAAATGGTTAGAGAGGAGGACGGTGAGGGCCCTGGTTGTTTACAGAGCGTTTTCATTTGACCTTCCAGCGGACACATTGGAGGTCACCTGCTCCGAGTTCTGAGTTCTGAGTGCAAGGGGTTGTGCTTCGCTTCAGCCCCACAGAGAATTATCACCAACCTCTGCGGCCCCACAGACCTTTTTAGCCTCCTCTAGCTCGTAGTTTTGATTTCACAGCACATTTACCGTTTGGCTCAGAACTCAACTCCATTTCCAGCAGCAGGCAGCTTTTTGTACAGACAGTTGGAGACTATCTGATGAAGGAGGTAGAGCATCTAGCAGCTGCAGTCAGACATATTTTGCTCAGGAGTTGGTGGAAACCAGACCAGAGCTAAAGGGAGAGAGAATACTGGAAATCTATCAGGTTGACAAACAACAGTGGCATAATAATGTTGCTCTGTGTCAGCTAAATGTATAAATAGGCAACTGTATGCTAGCACGTGTGTTTTTGTGATTATTTTGTTGGGTTCCTCTGCTCCTGGTGGCCAAAAACCTATGAATGCAGCTTAAATATTCTCACTTGCCGACATAGACTGACTGAGGAGTTGAACTAAGTCTAAGTCGACGACTGAAGTCACAGCCAACCAAAATGCCAAGACCACATAGAGGAAACAGAAAAAGAAGACGGCAGGAGTGAATTATCACGCAAAGTTTGGCACCACCACCTGGAGCGAGGTATCCAAGAAGCAGCAGTTATGGGTGAAGCCGAAGAACGGCTGCTGTAACGCTTGGTGTAAACTGCGGCGTGTATATGTGGATGTGTGTAAAAAGGCTGAGTGAGCTGGCACCAAAATCATAAAGAGTGATTTAACTTCACCACGGCCTGAGCGTGGAGCACATGCAAC
>BRZM01001648.1:72245-87296 GCA_033238685.1 Lates japonicus | reverse complement strand
TTGATAGTAAGTAAGGAAGCTGTTGTCCATGAATTATGATCTTAATATGCTTTGCTTAGAACAGGAATTCTCCCTTATTAACACTTGATAAATATGGTCTATTCTTACATAACAAAACACAAAGGTCCATACTTAGCAAAGCATATTAAGATCATAATTCATGAACAGCTTCCTTACTTACTATCAATAAGCAGTATTTAGGAGGTTATTGAGGGAAAACTCTTAGTTAATGTCCTAGTAACTGTAGAATATGATGCAGAGTAAGGAATTAATAAGTGCTTTATAATGACTAATAAAGAGCCAATATGCATGCTAATAAGCAGCTAGTTAATGGTGTGTGTAACCCTAATTTTAAATATCCCTGTTTAGGTTAAACTAACAGTCATTCTTACTGTGTCTGGGTTTATTATTCATATTCACACATGGGTCAACATTTTAGTACATACAGTGTATTTTGTTTTCTAGTTTAGTGTAAAGGTTTGGCAAAGTCTGTAATTTCATGCCAGTAAAAGAAAATATCACGTGTATTGTTAGACACATAAAGAGAGGTGATGTGACTCCTGAACAGCAGCTGCTGTGGCCACAAGTGAGAACTGCAAGTCTGTTACTCACACTAAACTATAGTATGGCTGTTGCGGCACAGGGTATAGTGAGCAGAATACTGAGGGACGTTAGTGCTTATAAAGAACACTTTTTATTTGTATGAGGAGGAATGTGCTTGTGCATCCAACAGTTTCATAGTTTCACTTTTACTTGCAGAGTGAAAATTGCCCTATAGCAAGTTATTTTATATTCTTCTCTTAAAACAAGAAAATATCTAATGCAGTAGAGATAATTCTTCTTGAACACAAGTCGACTCATTTCAGGATTAAAGATGAGAAGCTCCATAAAAAGGGCTCTTCCAAAAAAGAACAGGACCATAAAGTGATCATAAAGCCAGTATAAATAACGCATCTGTTTATGTTTACCATGCTCCAGTGTGCTTTCTAAGATAAATGGGACATTAAAATCCAAGATGCCAGAATGTCAGCACCTTTAAACAAAACTCATCATTGCTTTCCCTTTATAAAAATGAAACCTGACTCATAAAAACACGAGCTGTTTTAAAGAGGGAAGAAATAAATGCCACCCTGCAGGCAGATGAGAAAAATGAGATGTAGACGAGATGAGGCTGTTAAGGTGAATATTATCGGCAGCATCACCTCCCCTGAAAAGACATTTGAGCAGAGAGCAATGGATGTGGAGGCGCGCTTGTTTCATTACATGTTGTCAGCACAAACGGCATCAACAGCTCTCCTGACAGCTGTAGAGGAGAGAAACTGACACTGAGGTTAGCCTGTTTCATTACTCCTTCTCCTCACAGAGCTGTTTGACTAAACATGTGTCTGCTGCATGGAAACCTGCTATGCTTATATGTGAAGCTCCTATCAGACTGGGAAGGAAAAAAAAACCCATCCATTTCATTGAAGCATTTACTCTCCAACTAAACTGTTCTATGCCTAAAGAGGGGAAAGATTCTTATTCATTTGTTTAAACAAATGTCATTATTTAGTCTATTAAATTGTGAAAAATGCACATTGCAATTTCTGAGAACCTAAGCTGACATAAAATGTCACTGACTGGAATCTAAAAATGTTTGGTATGTTGGAATGTTTTGGCATTCTTTACTGCTCTAATTCTGTGGCCATCCCTTTTCAAGCAGGTATATAGCCTACGCCAGTACGGACAGGAGAAATGATTACAGTGATCAGCAATATATATGACTTGACTTGGACAAAACATACCCTTTAAATAAATTCATATTTTATATAGGGCGGCACGGTGATGCAGTGGTTAGCACTGTCGCCTTACAGCAAGAAGGTTCCCGGTTCGAGCCCAGGGCTTTTCTGTGTGGAGTTTGCATGTTCTCCCTGTGTCTGTGTGGGTTCTCTCCAGGTACTCCAGCTTCCTCCCACAGACATGCAGGTTAATTAGTGACCCTAAATTGTCCATAGTGTGAGTGCTTGTTTGTCTGTATGTTTTGGCCCGCCTCTCACCCAATAATAAATGCAAACATCCAGTTGCCTTTCCCCAGCTACAGTGTATTACTGTTTATTAGCATTTTAGTTTGATCCTACACTCAAATTATTTGGATTACATGTGCATTTGAGAAAATACACACAAACATAATAAAAAAGATACACTACGTATGACCCATATAAGAACTTAAATTCAGGATATCTCTGCCCCTGCAGCTTTGATTCTTATCACACCTTTTTTTTTCTTTAAATTGTCCCCTGTGAGTTCCTCAGTGTAACGATAGTGTGCTATGAAATCATGGGAATGTCCTTTCAACTCCTCAGCTGGTGCTTTAGTTCTAGATTTAACACTTGACGACACACACTTTTATCAGTTGAACCAGGTGAGTAGAAAAACGCATACAACTTCTTCCAAAAATCTTCTTTTAGAACAGACACTGAGCAATGCGAACAGCTTCAAAACAACACATATTCAACTATGTCGAGTAATTTCAGTTCTCACTTTGTTGGAGGATCAGAGTCATTTTGTGCTTAACAACTCAACAATTTCCCACAAGGGATAAAGAAAGTATTTCTGATTCAGACCTATATGCTCACTTTGACTGGAGCTGCTCTGTTATTTCTTGCTCTTCTATCTCAGTGTTCTACCATTTCATGATCTCTTATCTCTCTCAGTGTGAAGACAGGTGTGACACAGATGAAGTTTTATTCACTCAGAGTCATAGCTTGAACAATATCATCTTAAAGCGCACTCAGAAATGTCAAAACCATCAGAGAAAAAAGTTGTTTTTAATCTCCTGAGCAGGAGATCTGAGCTGTGATGTGAGGAAATGTAAAGTGTGGGGAGAATATTTTCCCTCTGATGAGACCTTTTCAACCCAACAGACAGGCGCACTCCTTTGGTAAAATCAACACAGACACACACACACACACTTTCGATTTCACATTATTGCACACACACACAGAGCATATGTGTGTGTAGAAGCTTGTTAGCAGACATGTTGTCTTGTCCATCAAGCATCTCTCCAGCCTCTCACACCCCCTGACCTTTAGTTTAATTAACAGCCCCTCTCTCAGTGGAGCCTAACTCAAATCACACTGCAGCCCGAAACAGCCTAAAACATTATATTCATATGTGGCTGTGTTTCTTTGATTGATGCGTTTGTCTAACGTTTGTCTGCATGTACTTATTGATGTGTGCGTATGAAGATTTATTTACATGAGAATATACTGCTGGTCATGTCTTGACATGTCGCCATGGTAACTAAGATGTACTGACAGCTCATATATACACAGAGGAGGTCAGTGAATCTTAGCAGATGAGGAAAAAACAGCAGACATGTTTCATTAGAGGCCTGAAGAGGTGTAAATATCTGATATTTCACAAGACAAAAAGCAAACCCTTGATAAGAGTCAGAAAAATCTGCATCACAAATCACAAATCTGCATGTTTCTTTCTTATCCTTGTGATCATCTTGTGACCTCAGATTTATGTTGGTTAGGAAACACTTTACTGTTTACTCTGGGTCCTTATGCCATAATGCAATAGAAGGACAGCCTGAGTCATGAGTCAGGCATGTAAAGTCATGTAAGAGTAGGTTGTGAGGGTAGTTATTATTCTCTTTAGAAAACCTCTCTAACCTTAAAGCAGTGTTATGTAATACATTTATAACTCAAGAATGCCACTGTTTGCTAACAGTGGCAGCAGACAGAGACAGTTAGAGACCAACTGGTGAACACAGTGGAGCATTTAGCAGCTAAAGAGCCAGAGATCTCCCTCAGGAGGTGGTGGAGACCAAAAACAGAGCTAAAAGAGAGGGAATACTGGACTTAGATTCATCAGGTGGACACAAACACCACTCCACATGAATGATCAAGTTGCCAAATCAACATAAAGTTCATGATATACCAATATTGTGCTTACTGCTTGCTCCTGCTGCCCCAGGTGGCGAAGAAACTCCAAAACTGCAGGTTTAAACAAGAACTTTTAGCTGCCTAAACCTAACCAAACCATAACCACAGAGAGAGCAGATGAGAGAGGTTCAGTCAGATGCTTTATTTTGAAAATATACTGATAATGTATTTTATATTATGAGGACCTGTTTCCTCAACTATCTGCTGTTCAGCTGGCATGTACCCACTGCAGATAAAGTGGACAGTCATGTGTCAGCGTTCTGCACTGTTGGACAGCTCTGGCAAACCAGATGACAACAATTCTTTGAAAGTCTTTGCGAACATGAGATGTACAGTTTTAAGTACAGTAATAACAGGGTAAAAGCTCCATCACAGATTGCTGCAGAACTGCTGGTAGAGTAGATTTCTCTCCATGAATAAACTAAGTTTTCTCTCACAGTTCCTCTTTGTTTAGTTTCTGTTAAAGTCTTGACTTGTAAATGCAATTCCCCCGAATGAAACTACGTTAGCCACAGAAACAATGGTAGAAATGCCAACAGGTCCACCATCAAATTACCCTCTGAAGCAGAAACGGAGTCGTGAGCAGCAGCTGTGAGTCACCAACATGCAGCAATTTCACCTAAAAACATCATTGTCTGGCTGCTGTAATTAGCTTGCAGACGGTAAATGGAAATCCCATCTAATAATCTACAGGAAACGAGCTGAGCTGAATCATTTCCAAATGGCAGTGCCAACACACTGCATACTGAGAGCTGGCTCCTCAGGATCAGTTCTACTATATAGATTTCTACACTTAACCAGATTGTATCTCTCTCTCTCTCTCTCTCTCTCACACACACACACACACACACACATAACTCATTTCCTGCATCGAAACAATCATCTTCCATCCGCAACAGTTATCAGGAGAAACCACAAGTCATTCAGGTGAAATTGCAGAAAAATTTGTTTTTGTCCGTAATTAGAGCGCTGCTGGCTAACAGCCATCGATTAGAGGGAGGAGAGGAGGGAATATGGAAGAGAGGAGAGGAGAAGAGAGAAGGAAAGAAGGGAGATTGCTCGCTCTTTATGATTGTCCACATGTGGGAGGAAGGGGTGGGGTGGGGCGTGGGGGTTGTTGTCACGTAATGACAGTCCTGACACAGGGATGTGTCATGGCTGGACAGGTGTCACTCAAAAGCTAAATTACGTCATTTCTGTTTCCCTCCAGGTAGCAGTTACGGACCAAGGCTAATTTTTGAAGTTGAAAAAAAGGCACAGCTAGTATGACCCACAGCCCCGTTTTTATAAGGACATCAGCAAAACGGACGAGGTCTGGACGGAAATCAGGAAGCCGCTGGGAGTGACAAGTAAGTAAACTGTACTCCAGGTATACAGAAACAAGGCTGACAAGAGGTAACTTACATTAGGAAATGTTAGCTGATGTTAGCTGCTTGTAAGCAGAACCATACTTAAGTGCCTACCTCGCTGACTTTCAGAGGAACACACGACGGTGAAAGGAGATGTTGACAGGCTCTCTGTGGGATTGTAGCCCACTGAAAAAGAGCAGTGCTGGCTAAATAAATAAGTTACATCTCCTCTGGTATATCTGGACAATTTGTCATGCTCTCTATATGTTAGGAAGAGGTGTGAAGCTGCTCTTGCTGTGTCAAACTGAATTTCCCCAACAGGAATCAATAAAGGTTCATCTTATCTTATCTTATCTTATGTTATCTTATTTTATCTTATCTTATCTGATCTTATGTTATCTTAAAGACTGCAATCAATGAATGAAAGAAAGAAATACAGTAGAACTGAAAAAAAAATTACAGCAATAAAAAAGGATGTGAGGAAAAAGCACTTTACTTTTAATGTAATAAGCATCAGGTCCTGCAGTGCTGCAGAGTGAGATGGAGACTGAGAGTGAAGCCTAAATGTGCTTACATTGCCTGACCTGACAGCTATAGAAAAGAGCAGAAATAAAATAATAAAAATAGTAAATCCCTCCCAAGTATTTATCAGTGAATACATCTTAAATGGAACTTGATTCAGGCAGGCAAAGAGCTCTCCCGCTGTGCTTTCACACTTTGACTGGGTGCTATTAATCATTTGTTCACAGAGGTGTCACAGTTTCTCAAAAACCTGCCAGGCGGCTCAGAGACATTACTAAACTTCCAGAGGAAGAATCCAGGAAAAGCTGATTTTTAACTTTTTTCTCTCTCTCTGTCTTCCAGTTTTACTGTCAGGCCTTTGGTCTGCTGCTGCACGGCTTCAATGCTTTGTTAAAAAACCCACACAGGAGTTTAAAAAAGGGTTTCTGCACAAATGATGAGGACGGAAGTCTAACTATACACACACACACACACAGAGACAGGAAAACACAACAGGCTGATTATTCACTCAGAAAGCATTCTTATGAAGCCTCGACAACTGGATAAAATGTGGAAATGGGCGCAGCCTGTTCTTTTATTCCTGGGCTGTTTTACTCTTGCTCTTCATAGGCCTTCCCTATAATGTGTCAACAGGCACACAGCCATCACTAGTTATGATTAGTATCACTTACAACAAGCAGCTGGTACTGTAAGATACCTAACTATATATACAGGAAACTTTGCAACAACAACAAAAAGGTCTTCACCTTGAGGTAAGAGGAAGTTTCACTGCCTACGGCGGCATGTGGGAAAGCAAACATCTCTGATTCATCGGTCAAAAGCCTAGTAAAGTATTGAAATGGTGATTGTTTATAATCCATGACGCATTCTAAAGTTCTCTTCACCACTTGCCTCTTTGTTGGCATTGATGCATATCCTGAGGAGCGGAACAGCAGCGCATCGGGAGAAATATCTATCAATCCTAGTGAGATATATAAATGACTGCCCAGCTCTTATCTGCGCTGATCTGTTGTCAGGATTTTATTACAGCTTGTTTCGTATCATTTTGGGATAAATTTTGGCTTTCGTAATTACCTTTCCCCTACCAAATGAGTATTATTTCTTTACCATGCTTGATATTTCAACTCATTCTATTTCATACATCATAAAGAAGCTTCATTAACTCATCACTAGCAACCACACCATCATTCATAACCAACTTACCCTGTATCTGGTCATATACTGTATCACTGTCACGCCCTGCCTAACACTACTACCCATATAATGTTGCTAGACTTCTATTATTGGATAATGGGTTTGCAGATATAACTAAAGCACAGATCCTTAAGATTAAACATTAAACAACAAACAAAATAAATAAATGATTCAGTAAACCAAACTCTATATTTCCATACATGCCTACTTTTCTATACACATAAACACACAGATAGAGAGGAAGCACAGCCATCCCATCTGGCCTGCCCAAAACAATTCAAAGTTTCTCCAGCCTCCCACATCTGGGCCTCTGTGAACCTGTAAGATCTTTCATTCCTACCGCCTCTCTGCTTCCCAATTCACTCCCAGCTCTGGAAGCTGCTTCAGCCTGCTGATCACCACACATGCAGTGAGATCCCCACCCCTGCCCCCACCCAAAACCTACTTTATATAAAAGCAGGAGTAACTCAGCAAGGTGCACCGCCACACCCTAAATATATGAGAGATGAAACAGCAGATTCCTCATCAGTCACCATCGCAGCGTGTTTGGTGCTGGGTCCGTTTCTACCCTTTAAAAAGGTAAATAATTACAGAGAAGGCCAATTTTCTTTTTTTAACTGATGTCTGTAGCTTCTAAGCAAAAATGGCCAACTTTTAATAACACCCAAATTCTAGTGAGAAATGCTTAAATAATGTGTCATCGTCATCACAGCAGCAGCTGCTTTTATTTTTCTGTTCTCTGCATAACCTGTTACATGTCTCATCCAACCTCCAAGAACAGGAGGTGGGAGTGTTAGTTTTGTTACAATCGGCTGTTTTTGTGGAACAGTTACACTGGTCTCTAATATCTAATTCTAATATTTAATAATATTCTTGAATCATATGGGTTATGACTGGAATCCGTTGGAAATAGTAGGTTAATCTACTAAACTTCAGGGCCCCTTAGTTAATCCAAATAAATTTTTAACTAAACCTTTCAGCCCTCAGAGACTCACTAATGCTTCTAAGGTTTGGCACATCAGCAGAAAACCTTGTTCAGGAGCTGCTTCCCAAATATGTAAAACACCAGAATAGTCCTTTAAAAGTAACTTAGGTAAAATCTTAGGATTTTGATCTACCATGTGGCAGCTGCACAAAAAAAGTAGTCTCTGTTCTGAATGGCTTTGACTTCACCGTGAATAGTAAGCTAGAGGAGGATTTATCCATTATCCCCTAAGGCCAAAGGTTTCTAATCAGGGCCCAACGGGTATCATCAGCGCGGGCCTCTGGGTGCTGCCCACAGAAGGCTGTTGTTCGACTCTACTTTGGTTCGAGCTGATATTTGCAAAGGAGGAAATAATTTCTCGCCGGTAATTTTGGTGAAGGATTTCTCCGCTGAAAGTCTCCTGATGGAAGGTGCCTTCCATGACTGACCACCACCGAGGTGTGCCCCTGTGTGTATGGAGGTGTGTGTTTGTAAGGCAGAGTGGTGGGCTTGTATTTTGCATGACTGATGTGAGTGTAAACTGCATTTCACTCTGATTTTTGTAGGATATCACACATAGCAGGTGGACAGGGAACAAGAAACAACCTAAAGTAATTTCCCCATGCCCCAACTGCTACTGCTTTTCATCTTCTTTTCTTTCTTTATCTAAGTCTCCTCTCATCTTCTCTCTATCTGTAGTTATCACCAGCTTCTTCTAACCTCTACTTCTTTTTTGTTTTATGCATTTCTAATCCACCCATTCTATATTCTTACTACTTTATGTAATTCTCCCTTTGTTCTTACCTTTCCCTTACCTGCCAAATCAATCCTCACTTCTCTCTCTTCGCTCTCCTCCTCCTTTTACGCTGCTCTTTTCCTAAAAACCCAGGTTCTGTCTTCTCTACAACTCCCTGTGTCTTCACCTACCCCTTTGTCCCATCCTGGGTTCTCAATTCATATTTATAGTGGTCCTCTGTTTCCTCCCTGTCTCTCTCCTGTCCTCACTCTTTCATTCATCCTGTCTTCATTGCAATCTACCTAACAGCTGTACAAATAAGTGTGTGCTAGTACGTAAATCAGGATCAAGCGTGCGTCAACAAAAATCTTACAACTTTAGTATATAAATCTTTAAATGAATCTTTAAATAGCATCTTTAAACCTTAAGACCTTGGGATGGATACCCAAACCAAAACTATTGGAAGTCATATGAATTTCGAGGTTCTGGTCTGGGTGGCTGAACCTAATTAACACTCATGTACATCAAATCTTGCTTTATTGCATGAGCAGAAGTGAGCTTTCAATTTAAACTGCAAGGTACAGCCAACAGTGAATCTGTGCATGCTATAAAAAAATAAGCTGTGAACATGAGCCATCTTATGACTGCTGGTCAACAAGTCCGCCTTTTAGATTTTATCTGTCTAGATGGGTCCACCTATTACCATGTGGGTTATAAGAATACTTCGCATAATGGCAAAAGTGCAAGCAATATGGGCCCACAAAGCAGAGATCTTATTTAAAAAAAAAAGTACTGGGGAGCAGTATGGATGATTGATGTTTTGTACAGAGGATAAGCACTAAAACCAGCCACACTTGTTTGGCCAGTCAGATCAGACTACAGAAAATCGAGGAAAAATAAAAGGTAAGCATTTAAATGTGGAAGAAGCAGAAAAAAATAACAAAAAATAAGTGAAACTGTGTATGGCAATGTATAAAAAAAAAAAAAAAAACACTGCATATACTATATTCAGCATAACCACAGATTTATGGGTGCATATGGATGTTTATCTGAGCCCCATCTTGTTTTGTTATCTAGCTCAGAATACAGATACGTAATCCCCATCCAACTGCATGGAACACCTCTGAACACAAGGGATTATGGGTAGAAGGAGATGGATGCGTTCCGTCATGCTTGGTGCAGAGCGCAGTGTACAAAGCGGTAGAGCTGACACCGGATTCTCGACTTGGGATCACGCGCACTGTCCTGGATGAGAGGACAGAGGGGTTTCCCATCCGCCGCTCAAGAGAGTGGATGACGACGCACCAAAATGCTACTACAACAAGCCACATGATAACTCCCTTGGGTGGCCCAGCCAAGAGTCAACTTTAAATAATGCATCTCCACCGGCTGAGAGATTTAGCATCATGTAGAACTTTGTCCCCAGCCAAGTATAATGCCTATATACAAATTGAACCTGAAAATATGGTGTCTCCCTTTCTCCAAAAATGAAAGTCTCCAAATTCATCTCAAGGGTCTAACGACTGGGTATTAAACACTGTGCCTGGATTACAATAAAAGGAAAAGAACTCATCCTAAAACAACTATTAAATATAATTCCAGGTTAATAAACACCAAACAAGTACCTTCCTTGCTGTGCCTAGGGCCACTTACTGGGGAAAAATTCAAACTTGTATGGCTTGACTAAATAGATCGATGCTTTTTTCCTCTGTGTCGGCTTTGTATCATCCTAAGCACTCTAAAACCAAATGCAGCCCTGGCTATAACTGGTTTTAGTACATTGGGAGTGCAAAGGATCGTGATATTTCCTGTGTAATACATGTCAGGTTTCAAGTATGAAATAAAAAGTAGCATGTTGACCAAGCACCCTGATGATATGGCAAACAAAAGGGCTGGACTAGAGTTTAAAAAGGTGGATGAATCTAGCCACAGGAGCCATGGCATTACTATGATACCATTATTAGCTTCATTATTTCCAATTTGAAATACAGGTGCTAATCTCCTCCCAACTTAATGTGGATGATCTGCTTTGATCTAAATACAGAAGCCACAAATAATTGCTTAATCAATTTACTACTTATTAAATGGGTATGAGGATAATTTTACAGAAACAATCACTTGCAGCTACAGGGAAAGAGAGTGATAAGAGTAGAGAAGAAAAGAATGAGTTAATCTCAGTCAGTCTGTTCCACCCGTCTTCGGGCAAGTCCCACATCCGATGACCAGATGCTGAAATATAACTAGTTCGGTGGAATTCCACCCAGTGTAAATATTTAGAGCAACAGCCAATGTTTGCTACTGAAGTGTGTTAGCTAAAAATCTACCCCTGAGCTGGAATGGTGTCAATTTAAGATATTCAGGAATTGTGTGTATAGGTACAGGTGTATGAAGGAAACTGATTCCCCAACAAGCATCCTTAATAGAATCAGGCATTTTTTAATTCCCAGTTGTGATCTCCTGCTTCGCGTCAGGCTTAAGGAAAGTCTGAGCAAAGTCTGTACAGGATTTTGATATCCTGAGGCAGCCATTTGATTGGCTGAGTTCCAGAACCACTGGTGGTTATTTAGTTCCAGCTTGTTTTGGCTCATCAGTCAGTCAGCAATGATATTTTGCCACCTTTGACTGATTTTACTAATAAGTATTTCACCGTGGTAATGCAGGAGCATGCAAGGACCTACTAAAAAGACTCTCGTGGTACACTTTACTTACAATGTACTGGAAAGATTGAATCATATAAACGTAAAAGGATGTAGTTGGTTTCTTGCTAAAAAGTCACCAGTTCAGTAGCCAGATTTTAGATGTAAAAGAGAGCAGTGCTGAAACATGGCAAATATGGAGAGTTTAAGCCGGCAAATGAAGTAAATACAATTCACTGGGTGGGTGTTTGTGTCCACCTAGCTGAGGCATCTAACTAGGGTCCAGGATTTTGTGAATCTCATGTGAAAGGTGCCCTATATTTTGTCTGTGCCTTTTACAGAAATGACTCAATTAAATATTAGTTGTACACCTCTATAAAATAGTTTCAACAAAAGTGAAGCATTGTTACTCTATGAAGGTATCAGTTAATCTCCAGTCATCCTTGACCAGACACATGATTCCTAATCTATTTAAGTGGTAAAGTTTTATGGAGGCGCCTGGGTAAGGAAATCCAGCACCCAAGAAATGCGTATCGGCTGTGTTCACAATTAGAGGAACAGCGCGCTGAGCCATGTGGTGTGACAGATCTGGGTTGGAACCAGCTCCCATTTAGTGTGTATGCAGGCCAGCTCTGACCATTATAGAGCCAGGAATTGTCCTACAATGGCATAATTCATCAGGACCCCAGCAGGAGCAATCTGGGCTTCAAGCCACTGTTAAGCCAAGATATTTGTAGCTTCCTGGGATGTTTGTTTGTTCAGGAATAAATGACATAAGTGTGTTGCTAAACTCGTCCAAATCGCCAACTACCCCAAATACAAATCTACCAGAAACAGCACCTAGACAAAGGATGGGAGTTAGACCCCTAGAGCAGCGCCTGCAGAATAAAGTGTCGGAGCGCATCAGATTCCAGCAATGAGGAGGAGATGGGAGGGAGGTGTAAGAGACCAGCATGCGCCAGCAGACAGACCGAAGAGAGAGAGAGAGATTTTGTCGTATGCAGGAGAACGGAGTCAATTAACTCTGCTGTTTGCGAGAAAGCGCGCCCAAGCTAGGAGAAATCTGTTGGGTTTGGCAGGTAATCGCCATGACTGAGCAGCCCTGCGTCCAAAGGTTCAGTGAGTGAGAAAGTTGAGAATCTGAAGTTGGTGTCAGTATCTGGGCAGTGTTCATTAACGGCACTGTTTATCCAGCGCAGAAATGCAGCGTAAACAGAAAGCAGATGTGAATGCAGCCTTGCATCAATGGACGGTTGATCAAAGCTTCCTGAAGGATGATGCAGGAATATAAAACACCATGAAACCAACATGGCTTTTTCAGCTGAATGGTGGAACCACATGTTTCCTCTCTCTGCTTGCTGTGAGGTCCTGCCACCCGCCTCCTGTGTGTGTGTGTGTGTGTGTGCATCTGTACCGCGGTACATGCCACTGCCACCTGAGGCCGGTGTGTCTCCCCACTGCCACTGAGGCTAATTCCCTCATTATTTGTTATGTTTGTTAACAGAGCCTTTCTGACTCAAAGGCAAAAGGACCAAAATCAAAAGAGAAATCACTGTAGAAAAGAAATATCCATGACAGGTTATGAAAACCTGAGATATCGCGGCTTGTCGGATGCTAACATGATAATCAGCCAGAGTAATTATGGCTGTGAGCACGCAGACCTTAAAATGTGGGTTCGGGCGCTTTGAGCAGCTAAATGTTACATGGCCAGCATTTGACCGTGGGAAATGGAGGAGTTAGTGCAACCGAGGACGACCAAGTCTCTGGGGAAGGAAACGACAGACACCTGCAGCACAGCCAAGACAGCAGCAAATAAGCCAGCCACAGCCGATACACACACACACACACACAGATTAGTCAAGAGGACCTTGTGCAGAGCAACTGTAAATACTCGTAAAACTTCCAGGACCAAAACTCGCCAGTGAATTTAGTCGAAAGTAATCGTGCCAGCGGAAGTGCTATCGCAGCTAATCAATCCGGAAGTATTTCAATAGTAGATTTGAAAGAAAGTTTTAGGAGTGAGGTGTAAATGCTGGGACTGAGTAAAATAGCATTGGCAACCTTGCTTTAAATGGCTGATCCATGAAATAAGTTAATACTAGACAAAAAAGAGGGTGAATTTCTCAGATGTTTAAACTTAATATCAGAGATAAATTGTTAAAATAATCAAAAAAAAATGAAATGAAGAAGAAATGTAGGCCCCATTTACGACCTGGTTGCACTCTCTAATCAAAAAGCAATAAAACAGTGATAGCTCTCTCAGGTCATAAGATGGATGCAGCCATAAGCATTGCATTTTGACAATAAAGAAAATAAATCATGGTGTCTGTTGAGTGAGACACATCAGTACGTTCACCTTAACAAAAAAAGGCCAAAATAACCCTTCCCCAGTTGATGAACTGCCTGACATAATGTGGCGACGTCACCGTTTACAAAGCAAAGTTAAAAATCTAAGTGCTGGGTTGGAACAGAAGTTGTAATGATATTTTAATGCGTGATAAAAGGAAGATGAATACATTGTTGTGTGGTATTGAGATATACACAAGATAAATGTAAGACTGTGGAGTGGGAATGGACCTGGGGGCTCTGTATGTGTTATATTTGACTTTGACTTGATCTGTTTGTAATGTATTGCCGCTTATTTTATAGATTATCTCCTGAGTGTTACTGATTGACCCTTGAAGAAGAGCAGTGCCAGCTTACGTGCCTGCCTTCAGCTGATTTGGAGAATGAATTGAGATGGAAATGACATAATTGGTTCATTGAAAAAGTTTTATCTCAGTTCAAAGATCTGTGTTGCAGGAAGCGACAGTCTTAATGAGACAGCATACCTTCGCTTACCATTCAAACAAAAAGAATTAAAGTTTTAATGAGAAGAAATCACAGTCTCTGATCAGGCCTCTGAACTATAGTAGCACTGAACAAAGCTAAAGATTAACCGCTCACATAATTCACACCCTTTTGGTGACAGACATGCGCTGCGTTGGTCCAAGTCATTTTGAATAATATGTCCTCATTACATCTGTGCTTTTTATTAAAAGTAGCTTCTGAGTTGAACAACACAACAGTGATTAGGCCTCACAGGTTTATTAATGTAGAGGAAGTGATAAAAGGGAGCCCGCTGCTGATTGGCAAAAAATAAAGATAAATGATGATAGCTTACAGCAGTAATCTCCAGCTGAACCACATACACACAAGTGCACACAAGTATCTCCATCATGAGGTATCGATAACCACGCCATTTACACCATAATAACCTGTGTAAGTAGAGGTGGAAAATAAAATCACGGCCTGTCGCTTAATGATTCCCGCTTGTCACTGTCTCAGCTGTCACTTTAACGATCGTGGCTTCGGCCCACTGGCTGGTGACACCAAAGGTTACGCTCAGCTGTTTGCTGGTTAATGAGAGGCGACGCCCGCTGTTGATGGAGACAAACGAGCTGGGACACTTCCACTGTCCCAGCCTTTCTCCTGACAGATCAACGACGGATTTAAAAGCCCATCTGGAAAGCAAGCTTCACTGTGTTTGATTCTTGTCTTCGCAGAAACACTCATCGCCTACTGCACTGCACTCTACACCACTCACCTGTCAAATCATTAGCTAGAACTTGGCAGTGGAATACCTGTTCATGGTCCTAGCTTGCTACTGTTCCACTGGGACCTTTTTTATGGAGAGGCCTGCCAACAGTAAGCACAGAACTGAACGGGAAGTGTTCAT
>BRZM01001648.1:50155-65343 GCA_033238685.1 Lates japonicus | reverse complement strand
TGCCGACAGACAGCCCGGTAATATTGCGGAAATTTCTGTATGAAGAAACATGTGTGCGCACACATATATACATTTGTTATTATTGGCTATTTCATAGTTACCATTTACCATTTTTTTAACGTTTCATCTGTCTTTGCAGATCAGAACGACCAGAGTTGATGGATGCTTGCTTTTGTTTTGCAGCTCGTTGCGGTTGCCGAGGTGGCGCATCAACAAACCAGCCAGCACCGACAGATATTAATCAGTTCGCCGGTGCCCCACCAGACAAAGTTTGGCGATATCACGTTTTCTTTCTCGCTCGACACCCTGGCCTCGTTATTTGTCAGTACCGTCCTGCCCGCCTGGAATGACAACATTCATCATTCGGACAAGAACTGTTCGATGAACCGAAGTTTGTTCAGACTGAAATCTTCACTCAATTCAGCAACGATGCCTGGCCGGTCTCGCAAACACCGATCACGGCTCACCGCCAGAAATTGGCTGACGAGGCACCTGGCACCGCATGGACGCGTGGGGAGGCTTTCACAACCAAACAGCAGAGATGGTATCAATCAATCATAAAACCATCATTGCAAGAGCCAGTAGTTTGCGGTGATCAACATCGGCGAACCGGTGAAGCGGTGTCAGCAGAACCCGACAGCGAGACACGACAGAACTGGCTGACTACAGTGCACGCGCGCAGCCGCGAGCAGCACAGGTTTTGCGAGCTGGTGAGAACAGGCGAATCGGTCTACCTGCAGAAGAACCGCATCTCGGCATCTCCAATATTCGACTTCGATTACGATCGGCGATCGTTGAACCGAACACTGGCCTGTCAATAACCGGAGGAGTGTCCGGACCCCTGACGAGCGTAAGCAGACTACGCAGCAGGCGAAACAGGCACCCTGCGCAATCCGGGATTGCGACAGAACACCAACCCTCTGTTGGGTCCGCCGCAGCGGTCGGCGTCTTCACCAGCCGAGTTTTTCATCTCCGAGTAGCCCAGAGGAGCAACAGCTGCTCAACCAGACGGTCTCACCCGGCGCGGACGATGCCGATCCGCGCCGGTGCCGGTACAAACCATTGGTGAAAGCGATGTCACCCGGCCCATTACTGTCCTGCAATAACTGTTCCGTTAACCGTTATGGAAAAAGAGCACTTATGGTCCAGAAGGCCTGAGAATCAGGTTTTGAAGTCAGCACAGTCAATATCCACCGATGCCTGTCTTTCTCCCGCACAGCAGACGAAACCGCTAAGCGACATTATAAGAATTATAAGTATTTTGAAATCACCTGCGTCTCCGCAAACCACATTGTTCCTCAGTATTCCCCACTGATCGCATGCCGGTCGCGTTTTTTCGTCCATAAACCACAGTTGCGTCGTGACACAGGTTTTCTCCGTAGCAGCTGGGTGTGCCCCGGAGAGTCGACGGAGCTTACCCGTCCACCGACGAGCTGAACAAAGAGGCGGCGAGCGAGAGTCCTCCAGGCTCTCTTCCCCTCCACGCCTCCTTTTCTCCCCTTATTTCATACCGCCATGTACCATCGTTCTATATAGTACACCGAATTATCGTCAACATCATGTCTTCAAAACGATTCTTCTCCACGGATAGTAGCCCCGACATAATTTCTTCTGTCCGAATGCTCACAGTAACGACGCGCGCCCCACACCTTTCATCTCGTTCTTCTTTCTTTCGATCATTACGATATAATGTATTAAACACACACACATTGAATATTATTGATGTCATTCAGGCATGAACACAAACTGAAGCCCAGATGGCAGTGTGATCATTTTCACCAGGCTGAAAATGGACAGTGCTGGACAGTGTGTGTGTGTGTGTGTGTGTGTGTGTGTTTGTATTTGCATTTATTATCATGTGTGAGTCAGAGAAGAGAAGGGCAGGATGGGAAATTGGTGAGGGCACAGCATCGTTACTGTGGAAACATTCAGACTAACTATATCTGCATTGGACACCAGGGCACTGTGTATGTCCATGGGAGGGAAAGAATCATTTTAAGAGAACTTATAGTATTACATTGATAGATTCCAGTGTACTATATAGAACATTAAGGCACATGGCAGTTATGAAAAATAGGAAAAAAGGGGAGAAGGAAAAAAAGGAGGGAAAAGGGAACAATGGAGGGAAAGAAAGAAGCCCCTGGAGAGACTCTCTCTCCCTTCACCCATCTTTCTGTTTCAGCTCATCAGTGGAGCAGAATATTAAAGCTCCATCCCATTTCCTCAGGGGGGCACAGCACACAAAGGGGTTTCCCCCAGAGAAAGCAAACATACCTGGAAAATATAATATGTCCACGACTTTCCCAACTTAGTAAGTTTATAAGGACTGAAAAAAACACTGACCAGCATGCAGTCAATTAGGGAATACTGAGAGAACAATGCTTGAACGCGGAGGCAGCTTAGGTGAGGATTTTCAAAATACTTATAATTCTTATAATGTCGCTTAATTAGCTCTTAGCAGTTCCTGTCTGCAGTGTACCCAGGGATGAAGAGACAAACATCAGTGGATATTGACTGTGATACTGAAGAAAACTTCAAAACCTGATGATTCTCAGGTAAGTTCTGGACCATAGGGGATGTCTTCTTTTCTACATAGCGGATTTGTGAACAGTTATTTACCACAGGACTAATTAATGGGCCAAATACAATAACTTCCTGTGTTTGTACAACACCAGCATAGATGTGCATCTGTCCCTTTCATATCCCCTGTTGTTACAGGTGAATTCATCTGTGAGTTGACAGCTGTTGTGATTTGCTCCTCTAAACCTCCCAGAGATGTCTGAAAAATAACTGGTAGAGGCCTTGGTATTTCACAGCAGACCTAACAGAGGAGTTTAATTGTCTTTTCTGTCATATTTATCACAATCCCTGAGATTTATCTCACAGGGTCACTGCCCTCTGACTAAAAAGTACACCTGCTGCATGAGGAATCTACTTGTATGTCCAAGTCCAGTTTACTCCTCCAGTTTATTAACAAGAGCCAGTGATTTCAGGTTTAATAAATCATCAATCATCAAGTCAAGATAACAAGAGTGTGCAGATACAGTTTCTTCTGCAGAACAAAATATCAATTCACATCTGTTCTCACCAGCTCTTAAAACCTGTACTTGCTCGCAAAACTGTCTGCTCACTGATTACTGCTCATATTTGTTTTGTGCTCGATCAATAGTTCTGTCGTTAATAAACTTTCCCGCTGTCAGGACGCTCTGCTGACACGCTGCAGACGTGATGTTTGATCACCTGACACAGGCTTTTACTGTGCCTGTGTGTTTTATGGTGGATTGATACCCATCTCTGCTGTTTAGTTTATGTATTTAAAAGCCTCCCCAGCACCACACCCACACACACACACACACACTGTTGTCCATACATTACCAGAATTACCTCTTGAAAATGGATCAAGCGAATAAATTTCTACTTGAGTAAACAGCCAATCCAGAGTGACTGCAGGGCTCAGCCTGACTTCAGCATCAGCACTGTTAGATGGGTGGGGTGGGGGAGGTTATTGAGGTTTCCAGTCCTGATTAAACTGGTTCATCAGAACCTTAATGTGATGTAGTTCTTGTCAAATCAAATGAGTGAATGTGGAAAGTAATTTATCATTTCAAATTTGATTGGGACAGATGCAACAAAATAACAAAGGTAGGAGTGTAACAATTCGGAAACTGAGAAAGAAGAAAAAACGTGATATACATCTCCATAAACTTTGTATCCTAGGGTAGAACTTTTTTTGTGAGCCTGAGTTGTAGGATTCTATCAGTGCTTAATAAGTTTGTGCGGTGCGACCCACCACCTCTGAGCTTAATATAACAAGCTGCAAAAACAAAAAAAAACAAAAAAAAAACATCCATCAAATATCTGGTTAGATTTCTAATCCTTACTAAAGACTAATTAAATTTTGTTAAAAAATAAATAAATAAATATATATAAATATATATATAAATATATATATATATATATATATATATATATGTACACACACACACACACACACACATATATTTTCTTCATACAGAACTGCAATGTGTACGGAGTAACTGTTGTACTATGAGGGTACAGTATATATAAACACAAACAAACACAGAGACTCACACACACTAACTCAGACTCACACACAGTGCCACAGGCCTGTCCAGCATCATTTATAATTACAAATGGTGTAAAAACTCTCAGTGGCTGTAGGCCACTATTATTAATGAGATGCTTATTTCAATTAACAACCACTGAGAATACACACACACACATGCATACAAGTATAGGATGTGTATCTCAGCACACACACACTCACACTAATGAGTACAGATAACCTCACACAGTGTGATGAGAGCCTCACTGGTAACTACTCCAGGAAGTAAGGCTGAGGCTCGTTCTACGATATGACAACGAATTAAAGATGACGAGACCTCGTCCAGAAACAACTGTGTGTATGTCTCATCACAAATGAACATGTTCGCCCTCATTAGTGTCTTGAAAACCCAGCTGCTTACACACTGGATATATGATCGATTAAAATGTGGTGAAAACTGGACTCAATAAATTCATACAAGAGAAAAGAGAAAAACTGTGAGGGAAGCAGAGTGATTCGCTGACATACTGGCAAAGAAACTTAGTGTTTTGTATTTTTTTTATGTCACACAGACAGAAATTACCTCACTGAGAATGTATGTATTGTTCCATGTAAATATAATCAGAAAAAAAAAAAATCTCTATGTCCAAACTTTCAGAAAGGGTTGTTATTAAATGTGGAGGAAAATTATAAATCCAGATAAACTGCTGATTGTGCCATAAAAGAAGCACAGCACGTATCAGAGATAAAAGCTGTTATTTAGGCAACCAAATTGATGAAAATGAGTCATGATTGCATAGAGTCTTCCTCTATACTTCCCTACTGCTAGTGTTTTAAAGTGAAGGCAAAACTTCTCTCTACAAGTAAAAAGGAAAAAAAAACATTTAATTTGTTTTTCAAGCTTTTAAACAGAGGTTTTTTTTCCCCCTCCTGATAGTGTATTCTGGGGTATGTTTAGGTGTTCATCTTGACTGACAGGCCTCCCTGCCACTCACAGTCCCCTGTGGTGGTTGTCACTTGGTTGTTCCGCCTCAGCTACACACCTTTTATCCAAATAAAGACTCTCTGGCTCCAGTGACACAGACATCTGTGAGGGATGAGCCCAAGCTTCGAGCCTCAAAGCACCCCTCCAGGAACCTCTATGTAACATCACAGATGCTCCGGCCATCGTTGTATACAGCTGTTGGTCCCAACACTTGTTTAATTCCACTAACAGGGTGACAGAGGGGGCAGGCCTCTCGCCTTTTAGCCAAATGCCTATTGGCAGACTGGCGTGTCTGTTGGCAGGCTCAAGTGTGCCGGCTCAAGTGTGCCGGTGGCAGGAAGGAGCTCGGCAGCTGTCAGTCAAATCGATCGGAAATTATGCAGTCTGGAGACCGCGCCGTTCGTCCTGATACCCTCCATCCTCTCCTCTTTATCCCTCCTTCAACCCTCCCTCCTTCTTATTAAGGTTAAACCCATGACATTTTGCTTTTTCTGATAGAGGCCTCCCACGACCAATATGGCATCATCCAATCAATGATTTATAACAGTGGCCATGTCAGTCTGTGACACAGATTTAACAGAATGTTTTTCATTCTATACCTGCATTCAGTAAGGCCACAGTATTACTTTATTTCATACATTACATATTATTGAAAGCCCCATTAACTCTAAATAACTACCCCAAAACTTTACTCACTTTAAGTCACTCAGTAAAATGAACGCATTATTGTGGGATAATTTTCAGCTTTTGTTAAATCTATGATGCACAGCCTGTTTTTCCACCACAAATTCAGCTCTAATTATACTTAATTGATTTGGTTGAAGTTCTGCAGCAGTGCATATTTTATTCACTAATTTCTGTGTATTATGAGTAATATTCATTCATAAAGGGAGGACTGAAAGGCTGTACTCACAACCTTTGACCGCTTTAGCCGAACTCTTAGGTGTTCCCTTCTTTAGTTCACATAAAATGATGATTTTCAACAATTAACAGCATAGACAGGAACATGTCGTTCCCTCAAAAAGAGAGCTATAGTGAGGTTTGATGACGACTGAGAACAGACTCCAAACTAACCACTAACTAAGAGCAAAAGACCCAAAACACAAGGGTTTATGGGTAGAAAGAGAGACACGTGCAGTTCCCTGTGTTTGTTCTGTAAAGCAGAAGAAAAACAGATTCAGGGCTGAGGATGATGTTCAGCTTTTTCCTTTGATATGAAATCATCATTTTATGAACTAAGAGGAACACCCTGGGGTTCGTAAAGCTGATCAGAACTAATGATACAGCTATCGATCACCCGCTGTAATGAATATTACTCGTAATACACAGGGAAATGATGAACTAAAATATGCTGCTGCGAAACCAAATCGGTAAGTAGTAGAGCTGGGCTGGTGGCAGGCTGTGCATCATGGGTGGCAAAGCGAGTATCCACAATAATGCGTTCATTGCTGGTGACAAAGTGATGGTTTGGGGTAATTATTGGGACCAATGAACTTTCAATAATATGTGTGTGGAAAATGCTGTGTACTGTGCAGGTATGGAGATGAGCCTGTGTCTGGTTTGTGGCCCGCTGTTATCGTCATTGATTGGATGATCGCCGCTCGATGATCGTGGGGAACCTCTGTCGGAAAGCAAGGTGTCGTAGTTTAACAATGAAGGAGGGAGGGATGGAGGGATAAAGAGGAGGAGGATGGTGTCGGGACGACAGCGTCTCGGGCAATTCGATCGTTGACTGACGGCTGCGTCGCTGCCGCCGGCGCGACCGGCGCGCGAGCCTGCCAGCTGGTGATCTGCCAGCCGAACGACTGACTAAAGGCGAACCTGCCCCTCTGTCGCCTGTTGATCAGGTGTGAGTGTTGGGACAACAGCGTATGCGATGGCCGGTATCACATGAAGGGTAACTGGCTCGAAGCAGGCTCATCCCGCAACGTCATAGACGAAATCTTTATTTGAATGAAAGGTATTGAGCGGAACAACAATGACAGGGAACAATGATACGAGAGGCCTGACATCCAGACCGAACACTGTTATGCCGAAATACACTGTCGGGAGGAAAAACGCGTTTAAAGCGAAAAACTGGAGATTAAATGTTTTTCCTTTTACCCAGAGAGAAGTTTGCCTTCACTGAAGGCTGCTGACGTGAAATGGGGAAGACTCTGGCGTGACTCATTCATCGAACTGTTGCTAAATAACGGCACCCATCTCGTGCGTGTCTTTATCGGCAATCGGCGGTTCGCTGGTTTATATTTTCATCACGCCCGCACTGGTTCGGACAGAAGATTTTTTCGCGATTATGTTACGTGGACTGTCTGCATTCTCGATGGTCGAATTTCTGTGTAAAAATACGCTGCAAATTTCTTTGCCAGTATCGGCAATCATATCCTCGCAATTTCTCTTTTTGAACTCCTATCATAGGAAAGTGGTGCCTGGTACTGTTTGATAGTAAATCAGTTGGAGGGGGCATTGATAGCGAGGTTTGGAGTTCAGTATTGCTGATTGTGTGGTGTACTGACACCTGGTGGACATGGCTGGTGAGGTGCACCCTTGTCAGTGAAGATGAAGAGATCAAATTGTATTTGTTGTAAAAAGAAATTGTGTTTATTTTGTTACGTATTGTTTTATTAGTATTATTTGTTTGTTTGTTTATTTATTAATTTTTTTGCTTTGCAGATGTCTCCAGCTTCTGGCCTGGTCTCCATATTGAAGAAGCGAAATGTAAGTGTGGACAACGTGAGTGTGTCTCCCAGTTCAGAGCCCCGGCCTGACAAACCCACTGCCAAAAGACGAGTCCGCTTCAAAGTTCCTGATGAAGACTATGAGCAGGGTATGTGTGTGTTTATTGTGTTTGAGTTAGAGATACATATACACATACATACATATCTATCCATATACATGGAGCTAGTGAACCTCACTGTAAACAGGCTAATTTGTGACAGTGACCAAATGTATAAATCCATTGTGACATTGTTCAAAATAGTTAATCAATTCCAACTTTCCCATGACATATTATTAACCTACTCCTGTGTACCTTTCTCTCTGTCTGTCTCTCCCTCTATCCCTCTCTCTCTGTAGAGGTTGGCGGAGGGGACTCCTGCCTGCTTCTCTTCCTACTCTGTCTGGTTACTGTAGTGATCAGTGTGGGTGGCACTGCCCTTTACTGTGCTCTGGGTGATGCCCACTCCTCAGTCTGTCAGGACTTCTCCAGAAATGCAGACTTCTACATTGGCCAGATACAGCGCAGGATAGCTCAGATCCAGCACTGGTTTACCCCCGGGTCATAGCAGCAAACAGTTTGTCAGCACTGTGGAACCACTGGCCTTACTGTGTATCACTGTAGGTTCCAGGAGTTCCTACTACTTCCCAGAACAATGTTTTCTGAGGTGATGGTGCCAGGCAGTTGCTACAGACCCTGTTGTCTTGGGGAATAAGTGGCCATTATGCTGCCTAATTGGCCAAATGATTATATCACATACAGCTGACATGTAAGCCTGTTCTACTGCATTTTTAATGCTGCTCTGTGAATAAAATTCCAGGGTTCACTGAGACTAAAAGTCATAGGTCAGACGTCCCTTTACAACAGAGAAGCAGAGCAGAAGAGGAAGAACTGGCCTACATCCTTCTCAACCCTGACCAGATTAAATAGGTAACAAATTCTCAGTGAAATTTTAATGTGATGAAAGTGTCTTATTGAACAAGCCGTCTCCATACTCTCATTCACTGTCAGCCAGTGATACTTAAGTTTCAAAAGTCACTGGGAGGTAAGTCAACCATGACTGCATGCAAACTTTCACTGACTCACACTGGACTCTTAAGACTAAACTCAGTTAAGAATAAGATCAAATTAATAACAGCTGCAACCCATAAAGATGTAAAAAAAAAAGAAAAGAAAAAGTAATGTATAGTTTGTTAACTGGGGGGGCACACAGATGCTCTCTCCACAAACACTGCACAAATGGGAAGTGGCCCAATGGGCATTTTACAAACTGCTGCAACCACCTGTGTTGCTTTTATTGTTGACTTTTTTAAATCACAAATGAAATTTTAAAATGAGCAAACCATTCTGTGGTCTTCTATTTGGAATGAAATCATCATGTCTTAAACCTTTGAATGAATGTTTGGGGTTCATTGTTAAACTTTGCTTAATGTCATCTATGGGGCATTTATACAGTATATATTGTCAGACAGAAGATTGAAAGGGTTATTTTGGTATTTATCAAAACTGTGCTGCTAATGAATAACAGGCACGTCAAATATGTTCCATGGGGGAAAGTTACACAGTTTCATTGCATGTAACAATTGTGATGTTAAGTTATACTTTGCATTTGCAATGAGCAGTTGCCGAAGAACTCTACATCATCAGCACAGCTGTCTATGTACTCCCCCCCTGCACATATTTGACATGAGCATCCTATCGCTGGCCTTTTCTGTTCATCTACCAACAGTGGATTTGCAGTGAGCTGACATGGCTGCCACTGGAGACTAAAAGTGTAAACTATCCGTTTATGGTTTTCAATGAGCTAATTTTAGCTTTGTGTAGCATATGCAACATTTACAGGAACACAGTGCACCTCTGTATATATTGTTAAAAGAATGTTTAACATGTTGCACATGAGACTGGTACAATTTTTTAATAGCTATTGCAATATTTTAACAGGCATTGTTCTGTTGGTCCTCGACTAAACACAGGCTCTACATGGATTTACCAGAAACAAAAAAATATCCATATCCATAAACTCTTTTCAGGTTTTGTGAACGTTATGCACAGATCAGTTTAACAGAAAATACTCAACTGTAGGTATTTATGTCAGTAAAAAGAAAGAAAGAAAAACAATAACATCTGTTGAATGAGAGATGTACAAATGTTTGAAACCATAATTATTCAGTGTACTTCATCAGTACAGCCTTGATATTGATGGGATCATTTGAAGCACTGTGTCAGTCCAGCTCTGTCTGCCTGTGTGTTTGCTGTTTTTGGGGAATACTGGTCATCAACCTTTGTGTGTGACTGTCAATATTTTCAGTGTCCAATTAGATTTTTGCCAGCAGTTGGTCTTTTTAAAGAGTCATCTCCATAACTTTTGCCATTTTTGTTAAACATATGTCTAATGTGTTTACAGCTGCTGAACTGAGTCCTGTTAGGTAGAGGGAGAAAAGGACCTTTCTTTGGATGGAGAAGTGATTTCCTTATGAAACAGGAAACATTTTGGTCTGGTGAAAGGTTTATTCTCACACTAGTCTTAACTCTTAATTCTAATAATCTGAAAACAAATTTTAGTCTTAGTGGGGTCATTTTACTGCTTAATCTCGCTTTTTGACTCAGACATCCATAATTTTTGTGTGTTATCGCAACGTTGCAATGTTTAGTGTGCTGTTTATTATTTTTCCTTTCATTTGGTGTAGTATTGGATGCCATAAAAAGTGCCCTAGAAAAACCACATATCTTACAAAGGTCTTAATTGTCAATAAGTAAAGAAAGACAGGACAGACTCAAGTGTCTTACCTATGCATTTTAACAGATTAAGATAAAACAGTATTATCTTTCTCTTATGATGTGTCACTCACAAAAACCTGAAATTCACATAAGATATGGGGTTTTCCCAGGACATAAGGAATGGTAGATTGAATCTTTGGGTTGTTGTTTTTTTTTTTTTGCACACGTCCTCTGGCTGGTTCAGATGACTATCACTCAGAAAACCTCTTATTTAATCTTTTAGATGATTTTAATTATTTATAATTAAAATGTCAAGTGTAAGTGGTAAAGAAAAAAAGAAATGCATCTTTTGTTTTTGTTTTCTTCACTTGATTGTTGTCATCACACATCTTATGTTGCCCCATTGTCCTTCAGGAGGTTTTGACAGAGATTTGGAATTATTTCATAACCTAACTCTTATGAACAGCATTGTCTGAGTCATCAGTACGTGTTGCTTATTTCCATTCATTTTCTCAGTTCTTGAAATTGATTTGAAACTGTCAGTCACGTCTTCTTCACACAGATTGTAAAAGGCTCATGTTTCTTCCATCTGAAGGCACAGGATGTATTTTCATCTGTTGTCACCCACTGGTTTTTAACAGAATGGTAGAAATGAATGAATGAAAATGTTTTTTTTGTGTGTGAATCAGTACTGTGCACCACTGTTATCAACCTGATGAAATATGTTTTTTGAATTGTTTGATGAATTCTTTACACTTTGTTCTTGCCCCCCCCCCCCCGTCTCCTGTTAAAGTCATTGAAAAAAGTTGTTTGTGAGCCTTCATTCTGTGTCAATACTGTGTCCTCGTTCATACAGAAGGGTAACGTGCCAAACTTTGTATTTAGAAATTTTGAAGCCGATGTGAAAACTCTCCCAGTTTGACTGTGCGGAGCTTAAAATGTACGGGTGCAGGCTGTATTTAAGTCACACTGGATGTGATTGGCTCAGTCATGTGGCCATACATTAAGTTACATACGTACTTCGTTACATACTGACATAATTTATTTAGAAAAGAAACCCTGCACCTCGTGTCTTAGACAGTAGCCCAGGGGGTGTGATATGAGCATTTTAGTGGTTTTCAAGTTTGAGCTAAACTTTATAAGGGCTAAGGTCCCAAAAGTTTATATGTTTGGTCATTTTAAAGTCCTGCGGTACATTTCTGTGTATCTCTAATTTAGAATAAGTCTGGTTTCTCGTGACAGTATGTATATTTGGTTTTGCTGGTAAATAAACCTGCCTGCTTTATTACATTTATATTTGACAAATTTATCAAATAAGTAACTGCAAGCCAAGTGTTTGATAGTAGATACCTACATACAGCCACTCGCAGTAGTTAAATGATGGCCACTAATGATCACACTTGATATAACAGTAATTTAATGAAAACATGACATTAGAATGTCCTCTTTATATTGACTGAAGTAAAGTCTGTGGGTTGAGAGGCTTTTCTGGGTTTGGTAATTATTATGGTATGGTGTAGTGGTGATCATAGACTCTAGCATCATCACTCATCATGTTTGCTCCACTTCATGGGACCAACGCACACACGGTTGCCCTTGGTAAGTTTAACAAGTCGACGATACTTTAACTCTGGTAGAAGTAATTTGAAGCTCAGTGTTTCATAGTATGCCTGTAGCTTAAACAGTGTTTCAACATACTTAAATGACTAAACACTCATTGCTAGCTAGCGAACCAACTCAACTCACGTTTTCGTTTTAAAAGACATTGTAAGAGGGAAAAATAAAAACATTTGACATTATTAAAGACATTATTTTACATTTCAATTATAAAAATGATAGACCTGTCATGATGTAAAGCATATTTGGCAGTGACTGTTGCCTGGGCAACGCGCAAAGCGTTTCCGCGCTGCTTGGTGGATTAAAGCAATGGCGGCCGAAGTGCGTCTCCCACCAGTGGCTGGAGTTGAGGGTTTAGGTTAATGTGTGGTCCTTGCGTTGCAGAGACATACATCCATGCGCAGACAAGTGGTTGGGATGAGACACACTTAACAAGAAACAGATAACTAACAGGCTACTACCGGTTGGCTACCGCTACATCTGTTAAACAGCTCCATGTAGTCCGATATTTTGTTTCAGCTGGTCAATAAGGCTTCTTTACGGAGCACTCTAAGAAAAACTGGTTCTTCGTAAGTGCTCTGAGGCACTTTAAGCGCTCTGGAGAACCTATTCTTGCTGTTTAGGGTTCTTTGGGGAACTAAAGAAAAAAGGGTTCTAAGTCATACCTTGCAGTACTTTTAGTGCCTTGAGGAACCTTTTTGTGTTTAAAGTATGGCCATATGGCTATTGACCGTATGCCTAACCTATGCTGACTAACTTGTGGCTGTGTGCAGGAATGATTGTTATGATATTAAGTAATTAAGAATTTTTGGCTACTCGATTACTTTGTAATGACCCAATGCTGAATTTGAACAAATTATTAGAACCTAAGCATCCCCAGGGGTGTGAGGATCCTCTTGAAATTGCAATTACATATTAAACCATGAATGCACAAAGGTACACTGAGAGTCGGATATTAAATTCTGAAAGGCAGGGCTTCTGCATGGTTTACCTAGTCTTGTTGGTAGGATACTGTCCCCACAGTTTTTTTATTTCATTAATTTTTTTTAACATCACCTGTCAAGTAGAAAAATAGAGTGTCTGTAACATAACTCTCCACCAGTAGCCTACTTCACTCATAGGACAGAATCCTTAAAATAATATTAATGAACTGAAAAATTACCAACTAGCCAAAACTGTTTAGATAAAAGCAAATCTTAACATTTACATGATATATAAATAATACTGTCATCAATTGCTCAAGATCAGGTCAGATCTCTCCTCTTTTTTCCTCTGTCTCTGTCTGCTTCTCTCTGTCTCTGGCAAAGTCAGGGTGACTGCACAGACAGTCACAAACGTCGCCATTTTGTTACATCGCAGTTGTTTCTCCTTCCCTCCCGCCTGACACAGAGTCACATCGAGGTGTAATGAAAAGCAACGTTAGTAAACGCTAAGCTGACTGGCTAGGTAGCCGCCGTAGGTTGTTAACGTTAGCCGCCTTAGCTAACACTATTCGTTACTGTTGGTAAGTGAAATTCGCGGGCTGGATATTATGCTACTTTGAGGTGTAATGAAAAGCAACGCTAGTAAGCGCTAAGCCGGATAGCGAATTAGCTACATTAGCTCTTTAGCGTTAGCTGCATTAGCTAACATTATTCGTTACTGTCGGAAAATTAAAGTCATGTACTGGATAATATGCTATTTTGGCGTGTGATGGAGAGCAAAATGTGGGATCATTTGCCTAAATACCTCCCTCCCCATCCATTTAGTGCTCATGGCGCCAGGCTAGGGCCTCTTGGCGCAGGCGCCAAGGGTGTACCAGGGACTCGCACTTGAACTTTTTGTCTTGGCTTTCTCATATGTTTTATTTTTTTTCACCACAGGATGTTTTCAACTTCAGTTCCCACAGTTCCTTGTCAATTCTTTGAACAATAAGGACCCTGACCTGTAGTCTCACTGGCGAAACAAATGCAAAAATGCACTTGTACAGGCCCTCTATGACACACTGAGCGTTCAGACCATGTGAGTACTGATTGCAATCCTGTGGAGCTTATTTTGGTCTTTTTAAAATATTTTACTGTATTGTTTTGTTTTGGAGTTTATTGCCAATCAGGACTGACATAAACATAAAACTTTGCGTATGCTAACTTAACATACTGCCTACCTACCTCCTGTCTATCACAAAGTGCACACAATCCCACAGACTATTTGAAGTACACCAGTCAGGGAAGTCAGAGGTGCGCACAGTTGTGTTGTGTAACACCAGCTTAAATAGAATGACCTCTGAAAACCTGTGAGAATGTCTCTGTGATTTGTTGCAGGTATCCAACACATATCCAGTATGTGGACTTGATGCAAACGCTTCTCATGCAGTATCTATTTTTGCGTGAGAAATGTGGATCAGGATATGTAAGTTTTCAGTCTCCAATCTATGCTTTATACAGTAAGAACAGGAAGAAATGTTGCTTTTGTTATTTTCACTTGTCCCGAACGCCAGTTTTTTGAGCATCTGTACCTGTATTTTGGCATCAACTTTGACTTATTGACAATTTATGTGATTTATGTGAACTCTTACTATAGATAAAAATGTCTGTGAGAGATTAGCAATTCCAATGAAAGTAATTCTGTTTACCATTTCTTTGTCATACCTTGTGTGTCTTAGATTCTAGAGGAAATTAAGCTTGTAAGCAAAGTGGATGTGGACAAACTAGTTGTTGTTAACCTTGCCAAGATGTCAAAAAACATACTTGACAAGGCTCCTAAAAGTGCCCTCAAGGATAAGTGTTTGGCTGTGCTCAATGCCTCTGAGACAGAGGAGGAAAGAAGAGGTATGTTAGGTATGATAGGTATGAACTCCTATCATAGGAAAGTGGTGCCTGGTACTGTTTGATAGTAAATCAGTTGGAGGGGGCATTGATAGCGAGGTTTGGAGTTCAGTATTGCTGATTGTGTGGTGTACTGACACCTGGTGGACATGGCTGGTTAGGTGCACCCTTGTCAGTGAAGATGAAGAGAGCAAATTATATTTGTTGTAAAAAGAAATTGTGTTTATTTTGTTATGTATCGTTTTATTAGTATTATTTGTTTGTTTGTTTATTTATTAATTTTTT
>BRZM01001648.1:0-49702 GCA_033238685.1 Lates japonicus | reverse complement strand
TTCCAACTTGGCAGGATAATAGGCTGGACAATATGTACATTTTATATATTCTAAGATTGTTAATGTCTGATTTACATAACATGAATAGCTATTTGAAACGTTTCCCCACAGGGTTTGAACAGCTGCATTACAGTGAAGTGTAAGGAATTTTAAATTTGGTATCAAAGTGCTGTGTGTCATGATGAGCAATTATTTTGAGGTGGACATTTCAAGAAAATATAAATTCATGTAATAAGGTAAAGAACTGTATTTGTGTCTTTTTTTTCTCTTAGCAGCAACAACCCATTGGTAGGCTACAGTTGAGGCATCCTCATAACATCTAAACAAAATTTTGTCTGGGGTTGATGAAAACAGCTTTGACAGGTATTGTCAGTACTGTAGTAAATGGGTCTTAAATTTTCCAGAGGAACAGGATTTTGGTTTAGCTTGGTGGGTTTCAAAATTAACTGCTAACAGTTCCTCAAAAATAATTACTAGATATGCAAAGAACTCATGAAAGGTTCCTGATGGAACCAGTAGTTGCTCTGTCAGGAACATGGCTAAGAACCTGTATTGGTTTTCTAAAGCAACTAACTGAATTGGTTCTTTCAGAACCTTCAATAAAGCTGCTTGTGTGGAACCTAAAGGTCCACAAAACCTACAAGGTTCTTTTTAAAGAATCTCTGACAATGGTCTTGAAGAACTATCAGGTAATAGGTTCATTCTAGAACCAAAGCAAGTTCTATGGCATCACCGTGAAGAACCACTTTTGGTTCTAACTTGAACCCTATTTTTTAAGGGTGGTATACAACATATCAGGGTGTCTCTGTGCTGTCCTGAATATTCTGTAGTGGAGCTTGAGGAGGCACAAGAGGGGAGGACGAAAGTTGTTGGCAAACAAGAAAACAATTTTGGGGCCATTTTTGTGTTGGAGGTTAGGAACACAACATCATTTACTCACAAAATAACAACCTTCTGGGGAATAATAGGAATTTTGAAGTTGCTGGTACAGAAACATGCTTGAGGCTAAGTAAACGGACTTCAAGAGTAGTTATGGTACTCTTCAGGGGGCGAGCTGCCACCACCTCTGTTGTTTTCAGTCTTAACACGACAGCAGCAAAGAGAGCTGTTATCTCGTTCTTGGTTAACACCTGGATTCCACCTGCTGATGAGAGCATGAGATAAGGACTGAAACTAGAAAACACTGTTAGCTTTCTCTGTATTTGGTATGTGCAGTTGTTCATATTTCTCTAAGCCAAATACCCATTAGGATGGAATGTGTAAAGATAGCAGAAACAGCTTGAGACCTGATGAAGAGAAGACAAGGTGAGCATTAGGGCAAAAAGTAGGTTGTTTTGATGGAGTAGCATTGAAGCACCGGCAGGATTTATAGCTCAAATGGAACAAATGCACCTAGAAAAGATGCTAACAGCAGTACCTGAAGCAGATTCCCTCCAATGTCATCGTCCTGTATGTAGTGACAAATTACAGTAATGCTTATCTACAAATAATTCAGGTATCTATAAAAGTATACCATATAAATGTATTGGCATTCTTCTATTCATGTTTGTGAGTAGACGTCTTTGGAAGACAGAAGGTAAAACAAGACTTAAGTCATTTTGTCATTAATGATACCATCTGATAAAAGCAGCTGCTTAAAATGATTTTTCTCCGTGTGAAGAAATGGGAGGTGATGACAGCTTGAGGTTACAACAGTAACTGTACAGGTACAGTCTCTGGTGGAAACACAAGCAGCAGTGGCAGATACCGGCTGATAGAATCTCTCACTGTACATGAGATGTAATATTCCAGCTTTCAGCGGTGGTGAATAATCGGAGAAAAGAGACGAAGGAGAATGAAAGAACGAGAGAACTGAAGGAGAGAAGTTGAAAAAGGGGAGAGAGAATGAGCTCTCAGTGTTTGAGTCCACATTGTTTTCTACTTTAAATGCAGCAAAATGCAAATCTGTAGGAGGAAAAACAAAAGGGTAACAATTGTTTTCTCTGTGTTCCAAACCGTGTTTAGCTCTGGTATCCAGTGATGACTCATATTTGCCCTCGGCTGCGAGAGGGAAACACAACTATGAAAAAAGTGGGGGCAAAAGAGCGAGATCGTTTGTAACCCAACAGTAAAAAGCTGTTGTGATGAAGCACTTAGACCAAAACCCAATTATCCCTGCTCTGCCTCAGATAATGGCTGTCACCGCGCCCTAAAGCACGTGAGGATCCGCCACTGTCACACAGGACTATGCTGTCATATCAGGCTTCGGGCAAACACAGCAACTTCCTGCCCGCACACCAGCAACACGGGCTGTCAACTACCGTAGCCAGCTAGCTTAGAGATGAGATGAGGAAGTTCTGAAAACAGCGGAGTGTTACAGTGGTTAACAATTCCTCCAACGGTAGTGGCGTTGCGGAATGGATTTGGGTTGAAAAGTCAGTGTGCACAAGACTATTTCAGTGAGCAAGATCATCACCCGTTCAACCAAACAGAGAGAGAAACTAGATTTGTATGGTTGAGTTGTCACAAGCAGCACCTTTAATGAGAAACAACCATCAATGCAAACATGACTAAACAGAACCTGGCTGCTTCACTGACGGTTTGAACCTGAACGCACTCAACACAAAAATACAGCTGAAATTACGGTTAGAAAAGAAATAGAAATCTTATCTCATCTAGGTTTACAAGCATCATATCTGCCAATTGACGATGGTATATGTTGTAGAGGAAGAAAAGTAGATGCTGAAGTGTCAGAGATAAACACACCACAGTTGGTCTTCATTTAATTGGGATTGAGGTGTTTACATCACATCTGCTGCAAATAACTGGAAAACAAAACAAAACTGACTGTGGAAAAGTTCGTGGTGATATTTAGTTATTTAGAAGGATTTCATGGGTCTAACCTTGACTGTATCGTCTTGGGGGTCAAACAGGTCAAGGGTCAAAGCACCATCAACCAGATTATAAATATACAGTGTTAATAGCAACTGACTAACCAACCACGTGTTACCAATTTTGTTTTAGAATATTTGGAAAGCCCTGCGAATGATCTCCAAGTGAAATACCACTGCACTGCATTCAGGCACTGAGATTCTGTCAACCTCTCTTCAGCCATTATTAACTTAATGTATGTATGAAGTTCGATTAGAAATGAGCAGTGACACAGAGACGCCAGGAAACCCACACTAACTATGTCTGCCTCCTCATTAAACTGTGTGAGGTGCCCTGGGTAAAAAATGATCCACAAAATGGAAAATGTTAAATGTTAACTAACAAGTAGGCCAATAAAGACTGATATTCAATAGCCAACAGCCCGCTTCTTTTTCTTTCCAGTACTGTTTTTAACAACACATAAAGGGGAAGGGCCAGCGCTTGACTCACCGGGTTGAAGACCGACAGCTACTAAGAGGGAAGAAGAGTTTTTTTATGAGAGAATGTAAAAATTGTCATTCAGTTAGCGCTGCAGATAGTTTCACCTGTAAGGACATTGAATCAGTATCTTCGAATCAGAAGTAGTTGAAACACTGGAGGGAAGTTACAACAAAACACAAGAAAGTTATTTCATGCATTTCCTTTTAGTCACTGGAGCAGCATCACCCCAGCAGACAGCCTCAGTGCCTTGCTCATGGAGGGAGGAGTTTATACTTACCCCCCTTCCCCAGCTTCAATAAACAATCCTCAGAACCTGTCATCTTGACTTTGTTTCTCCGAGGTCGGGTGCTCACATCCTCATCACGTCCGCACTGCACGCACTGTTCAGATTTGCTGTTCTCCCTCGTGTGGTTTATCTTTTTTTTCTTTTTCCTTTGTTTTATTTGGGGCAACAAACTCTGAATTCTGATCTCCCAGCAATTCAAAATTCATTCTGGGGGTTGTTGGGGTTTTTAGCGACATGTTGTCCAGACGGCCGGTCTAGCTCAGAGGCTGCTCCGCCCACAAATAGGTGAGGTGAGAGATTTGTGGAGGAAAATACTAACATGGCTGTCGCTGTGTGTTTGTGTGTGTGTGTACTATGCATTTCAAATAGCAGTGGTGCTACAACGCTCTGAACACACAAACACTAAATAAATCATGCTACTGACCGAAACACAAACGCGGGGCTGGTTTAAACACGCCTCTTGACATGTGGTCAGTGCATGGGTGTGTGTGTGTGTGTGTGTGCACAGTGAGAGAGAAACACGCAAGTAAGCGAGACAAGAATAATTTGTCATTCGATACTGATTGTGCTTATGTTTCTATGTATGTATGCCCACTGAGGAGCACTAGGTTTGCGTGTGTTTGTATGATTGTGTGTATTTCCTTTGTATGTGTGCGCTGAGGAGGGGCCCATACACGTCTCAGGGCTCTACATAATGGATGAATTCGCTGCAGCGAGCAGAACAGGCCAAGCTGGACTCATTTCAAAATGCCTCGAACGCTGCTATTTATACAGAGAGCTGGAAGGACTTCAGGAGCAGCAGCAGGAGGAGGAGGAGGAGGAGGAGGAATGGGCCGCTCGTCGGCACGGCAACACCACCTTACCAGTGCCTGAGCATCACCCAGGTCCAAGTTTAGTCTAAAGACCAGGAGCCAGAGCCAAAAAATTATTCCGACTCACCTTACGCTGATGATTTCCTCTGCTCAGAGGAGTGAATCTGTTTACCGCTTCTGCTGCTTGTGGTATAGATTTCACATTTCTGCACTTTTTTTAAAATTCAGGTCATGCAGACTGTAAATTCTCAAATAATGTCAGGGAACTTTATTTATCTCTGTTTTCTGATCTGCTTGTCTTAATGTGTCCTTGATGCAAACTCAGCACTTCCTCCACATTTACCTGTTATGAAATGAGAATGAAGCACATTTCTTACATCCGCACAAAAAGTCATGTCACATTCATCACTCTGCTGCTCTCAGTTTCTCTTTTTAATGTAAATATTGTTTTCATTCTCTTATTATTTCCACTCTATTCCACTTTGCCATTTTTCTGATCACTGTTAAGCTACAATCAATGGAAGTAAGCGCTTCCTGCACGGTTGTTTCACATTAAAAGCCTTGTAATGGCTCGAAGAGCATGATCGCATCCTTTCCTGGTGTGGAAAGTTGAGTTTCATTGTAAGCAGCTGAGCAGCCGTTAAACAATAGAAGCTGGATAGAATTTAAAAAACTTTTTTTTCTGTCAACAAGTTAGTGCACTATTGTGAATTTCCCACGAGATTCATTACAGTAAAGTCTTTTATTTATTCATGCAGACTGCAGCTATTATTTGGATGCTGAATTTTATTTTAGAATTCACAGGCATTGCAGGCATCACTTGACTTGGTGATTTGATTTACCCTCAGTCATTAACAGCTCATATCACAGTGAAGTTACTGCTATTTAAAGGTTTTATTCTTAAAACTGTCTGTAGCTGCGGCAACATTCAGTAATAATTGGCTGTTAAAGTTATTTTGCTACGATGATCCCAGTCTTGGAGGATTCGTGAAATTTTGGCGTATTTCCAAATAATACCTAAAATGTTAAACTAGTGATTTTTCAAATCCCCCCAACTTGATGCTGGAGCTGTCACTCTTGCTGAAAAAACGGCAAACATTCACTGTAGCGGTCTGGTTTAAAGACAGACACAGTGAGAGAGGAGAAACAAACAATGCGCGTCAGAAAAATAATAAAGCCACATTCAGCGGGTAAAGGGATTGGCATGCTAATTTTAATCACTTATTTGGGCGTTGTATCCCAGAGGCGTGTTACTGACAGTCGGCAGCCGAGCCGCCATCAAAGCCTCATTTCGTTAATTTCACATCAGAGTGTGGAGTCACAGAGCTGTTTAGATTTGTCGACAGCAGTGAGCGGAGGAGAAGAAAAGGAATAAAGGGGATTTAACGAGAGCGGTTCGATGTTGAAGGATTGTGTTCAGCATGTGAGATGCAGCTCATTCAAACCAACGAGTGTCCTTCGAACTCAGACAGTGGCAGTGGCAACATGTGGCTGTTTGTGCTCTTTTTGTGAGATTGTGTGGTGTGTTATAACTTGTGTGTGGCATTTCATGGTATTTCATGTTTTGGGGTTATCTTTGACCAAATATATACAAATATATCTCTGTTAGTGTTGTGAATTACTCCTCTCTTGCATGTTGTTTTATGATACTTTCTACTTTTGTAGTACTTTGTGGAACTTCTTGAAATGCTCTGTGGCACTTTCACAGCATGGTGTGGTTCTGGGGTATTTCTATGGCTGTGATTCCTGTAAAATGAACTAAAATGAGTTTGTGTCTCTGTGTCTGTTTCTGCACCACCACACCATCCATCCCACCAACCGACCCCACCGACCTTCACTACACTGCATCAACACAAACACACATGCACGCACCATTATGTGGGCTCCTGCAAGTACATTATGCCGAAACACAGAGAGAGAGATATAGTGTGGAGTGTGTGTGTGTGTGTGTGTGTGAGCCTCGTGGGGGCTGTGATTTGTTTGATATCAAAGAGAATGTGTTTTACTGGTGGCACCGAGCCCAGCAGAGAGAGACACACAGTGAGAGAGAGAGAGAGAGAGATGTGCCGCAGAAGAAGATAATCAGTTTTTCTGTGACCAACTTTTTCTCCACAAACCTGAAACTTGACTGATTTCCAGCTGGGCTTGTTTATCATCCACCATGTTTATGTTTTACATGCACACAGAAATCTGACTGTACTGCAATCCAGGCACTAATGTGAGTAAATTATGCAGCACCAGTGACATTATGCTCTCAGCTGGAGTCAGATCAACAGTGGTAGTATACATGTATGTGATTCTGCTGGGGTGAAGAGAGACTAAAAGGTGCTGCAAAATTATTTTTGGTCTTTTGTGATGCAAATTCATATATAGCAGACACACAAAAGAAGCAAGGGGATGGAGAACTGATCCAGACTTCTATCTACCAACTGGTGACGAAAGGCCTCTGAGTTCACTTATCTCAGTCTGGACTTCTTGGTTTAAACAACTTGCAGAATATGAAAACTCATTAAGTCCGTCTGATGACATTTCACAACCAAAGAAGAACATGGAGACGTCGTTTAAGCCACAAGAGCTCTGACCTTAATGAAGCAAGCAAAACTGAAACTCTGAAAACAAGAAATCTAAAATTAAGGGAGGATCATTGTAATATATGCATTTTTTTTTTTTTACTACAGTTTAAAACATGATATAGAATGTTTTCTTAAACTTCAAAGTAACCATATAGGCAGTAGCACTGAGCACTTTCAATAGTTTAATATACTCAATAGTAATATTTGACAAAAGCAGTAGAATGATCCATGGTTTGTCTTATGAAGCTAAAACACTAAAATAAACCAAGTTAATTAACTGTAATTCAGCCTTATTTAACCTTATGATCTAAAAGAGACAAGATATATTGTTGTATAATTGTTAATTTTACATGATGATGTGCTTTTAGTCAGTTCATTTATAGCTACTTTACAGCTTCTCAAATGTGAGAATTTGAGTTTTTCTTTGTCACATATGAGAGTAAACTGAATACATACTGGATCTGGACTGTTGGTTGGACAAAAGAAGAAATGTGGAGATTTTACCCTGGACTGTGGAAAATTGTTTCTGACATTCTAGATATAGGAGGATATAAGAATGGAAGAGAGGAAGTCACAAATACACTGACCTAAAGTTAAACATTGGTTAAGTGCTCTTTTACTTTTCAGAATTGAAAACTGACTTTTAGCACCTGAGGTCCTGTATTCTTCTACAAACATTCACACACACACTCAGGACTGATTTCCCGTCACTGGTCTCTTCCATCCTTTTCACCTTCACTCCAAACTCTGCAACCTTGTCTCTCCCTCTGTCTCCTCTCCTCTATCTCTTCTTGTCTCTGGATAACCAGTGAGGACAATAAACTCAGGCTGTAAATTGTTCCAGTCGTGGACGCAACAGTGCTGTCCTTCCTGACACTGCTGCTTGTAAACTTTCCAACAGGCAGCTCGTCTGATAAGGTCATCCTCAGGGGACGGTCATTACTTTAATGAGTCATTGACGCTCCATTCTTCCACCTTCCATTAAAACCCCTACAGTTCTGTGTCTGTGAAAGAAATCCATTGGAGGTGAGGAAACACAAAGACCAACTAATGCAACCACAAGCTGTAAGAGACCAGAATGCATTGCAGCTACCAGACAGATTGGACTTTAAGTCACTCTCTTTTAGCCTTCCTTTTCCTTTTAGCCTTCCTATAAAGCAAACAGATGAGTGGAACAAGTTTAGACATCTTCTCTGGAGGCTGTCCAAAAGCATTGTGGGAAATGTAGGAAATCACTAACTCACGTAGAAGCAGATGAGGGGATTTATGGGAATGTAGTTTTACCAAAAAAGTAAACTTTCAATCGAAAGACATAAGACGCTGTGTGAGCCGGGACTGATTATCTGCTGCTGTGGTTTGGATTTCATTTGTCAGAGGTTGGTGCTGATATTAATCCCTACATCGCAGGTCAGATCCAGTTTAGAACAAACCCCGGTATCCTGACAGGGTGTCTGACAGGGGACCCACAGCCAAAGTTCATCACTGCACCTGAAAGTGCTGCTGACGTTTAGACTGGCAGAAGGAACAACAACCACACTGTTAACCAATGTGTGTGTGTGTGTGTGTGAGAGAGAGAGAGAGAGAGAGAGAGAGTAGGTGGTTGCACAGGTAGAATCCACACTGAACAAACTTCACGGAAAATGGTTTTGACACAATCTGCCCACATCTTAAACTTTCCAATCCTTCGACACAAAGTGAGAAAAGCGTGTATTTGGTATGTGTCGGACAGAAGGTCCTGAACACGCCCAAACCTCAGCTGCTGAGGCCACTGTGAGTACATTTGACCGACTGGTAACCAGGACACGCATGAAGATTGTGCCTAGATGATACATAGCATCTAAGCACAATCTTCATGGGTGTCCTGGTTACCTGGATGGGTGAAACTCTAGTGACCTTTTTATCTGTAAGACCATTCTTTTGTAAAGTGCTTCCTGTTTCTAACAGATTAGACCTGTATTTACTATCTGCTACGGATGATCTTCAGAGTCCCCTATTCAGAACTTGCGGTGCTTTCGCATTATCATACCACGATCCTGGGCTTTCTGGAATCATCTAGAATATAAGCACTTAATCTGGAAACACTGCCTTCAGTCAGATATTGTACATCACATCAAAAAATGTTTTAAGTAGTTATGTTTATCTCTCTTAAGTCTCTTGGTCCTGTTTCGAGCTCTATGGCTGCCAATGTTAATAATGTGTTTTCATTCAACCATATGATGCCTATCTTGCGCTGCTATTTTGCCGCCCCCGAATACAGGCCTCGGGTACAGCAGCCGCGTCTGACGAGAAACAAAGCCGGCTCAATGTTTGTGCAGTCGACCAGCCAACTCAAAGCAAAGAAAGCATCAGAATAGTGTATTATATCATCCAATAGTTTTTCTTTTCATAACATTGTGCACATATTCTATACTTTGCAACTTAGCCCCCTTCGCTTATCGTAGACAAAAAGTTAAAGGTATAATATTATCATTACACTGATGGGAAACAGATATGTCTATCTCTGGCCAAGTGTGTTTCCATGAGCCAATGCACTCAGCTCCCCAGGCTCAAACCAAGCAGCCACTTTCAATGTTTAAATTTAATTCTCTGCTGGGCTGTTCTTGTGCTGCGGACGCCTGAATTCCTGTCGCAGGTTAAGAGTCTGCACAGCACTACCACAGCTGAGGAGCAAAGCAGCCGGACTGTAACAACAACCCGTCGCCCAACCACCGCCGCCAGTCTAATCTAATGTTCAGCCAGAGGCACTGATTTTGGCTTACTCCTGCACTGAGCTAGCATCTGATTACTACAGCATACGCCAAGAAAAAGAACACGAGTGACAGAGAGAGGAACTGGGGAGGAAAGGAAAGAGAGTTCAAGAAAGATGGTGTTGTTTTTTCCTTATTTCATTTTTATTCCTTTATTCTGGGAGGCAAGCCGCAATAAGAAGCCCATTATAGTTTAGCCCCTGCAACCTCACCCCTGGAACTGTGAAATCCATAAGCTTAGAGTCTAGAGCAGAGCACAGGGGAGGGAGCGACGAGGAGGAGAGCAAGGATGAGAAATGAATATTGGGCCAGGGCCACGGTTCATTTGGCCCAGAAAAAGGTGTACAGGGAGCCGACAGTGAGCAGGCGTTCATCACAAGACAGCTATTCGTTATTGGCTCCAGAGAGAAAGACACACCAATCATTTTCATAACCACCTGTGCTGCTGTGTTTGACTAATCCAACTTTCATCAGTCAAGATTTTCCTTTCATTCAAAAGCCTAGTGATCGAACAAAAAGGAGGTGGAGGTGGTATTAGAGAGGAAGAGTTGTAAATTATTCAAATTCGCTGGATGATGTCACCTACAAGGTGCAAAACACCAGCTGCCTGTCATCCAGGTTTTTAAAACATATCATTAAAAAGCAGAAGCTCACAGCAAAGCAAAACTCAGTTAATTAGAATTGCTTACACAGCTGTATGCAGATGAGGACAGATAACATATTAGCAATGCAGGCCTAACGGTGTTTGAAAATCATTATGCTGGGACATGGCCAAATGAGGTCTTGTGTGTACATTCTAGCCAATGCTTGCGGCCACCAGCAGCGCTTATTCACATGAAGGATGGCTACATTCAGACACTGTTTGAGAGCAGAAGCAAACGCAGTTAAGGCTCAAAGGAGTGCGATTACACACTCCAGCTAATTATGTGAAATAGCCATACCTAGATTGGACTCCAGCCCACTGGCCTACAGGTAAGTCAACAGACAGAACAGAAACACAAGCTCAGGTAGTGTTTGAAGTTTATCTGAGAGGGAACACGGAGCTTTGATGGAGGACACTTTCTCTGGTAGCCTAATACAGCACAGCTTCTAAAGCTCAGGGCTGAGGGCTGCTGTTGATGTCTTGATGTTCCATAAAGAGTAACTGAGCTGTCTATCTAGTCTTAAATTCGGGGAACACAGTTAGGCAAAGGCAACTGACTGCTCAAGACAAGTCACGACGTTGGAACAAACCAGCTTTTGCTCTGAAAAGTTATCAAATTATCAAGGCAGTGTAAAAAACCTGGCAACTAAAAATCTTCCAAGTCATATTTTCATCCGCTACTTGCCATCAGAGCGGTACCAGTGTTGGTGATGTCCCAACATAGGTATTAGGGGAGAAAAGGTGGCTAAGTGCATTTCTAAATAAAAGGCATGTTGGAGTCAAAAAGTCACTTGCGTTTAATGGGGCATTGCTTTAGCCACCGAGGTCAGAATAATATCTGGCTTTTTGGAAGCAAATTCTACTTTCAGCCAGTGGTGAGCAGGTAGTATATAGAGGGTTTACCAGAGCTGGTTTGCGGAAGTCATGTTGCTGAATGAGCTGACGACAGCAGCTTAAAACCAAACTAGAGCCAAAAGGTGTAGAGCAGTATAATTCGCTGAGGGTTCAAATACCAAGTTTAACAACTTTCACTTCACACAGTAACTATGTTTTGTCGCATTGATAGCTGAGCTTTAAATCTCTGTAGTTGTTAATTCATAATCAAGAGAATAAAACTTACAGTAAGCACAGTACTGTCTCAGGCATGTCACTGTGTCTGGGAACTGGAGTTAGCATTACTTGTGTGTTGTCATTATGCACAGGTTTAAATACACCTTGCAGGTGCAGGTTTCATTAGTAACCAAGAGCTTGTCAATTAACTTAATTAGACACTTAAATACAAGGATTAGCCTTTTTATTGGGATACTGTCAGACCTACAGCAGTCCACATAGACACAACTGTCAGCCTATGGAAGACAGAACACAAGTTAGCATCACGCCATCTGAAACTCCAATGAAGGGAAGCGTCTGACTGACCAAAACATGGTCTCACTGAAAACAAATTTACTCTCCAAAACACTTTGAAGTGACAGTGCATGCTTCCGAGGAGTGGCTAAACAAAATTTCACCTGGTCTGGGTCGTGGGTCAGCGGTCATGAGGAGGAGGAGAGGGAAATAAGACCAACCAGCAGCTGAAAGCTGGCAAACTAGACTAAATTCTTCATAGCAACCCCAAGTAGGAAGCCAGTCATGATTTGGAAGGCTACATTACAGGAAATATACCTGGTAGGGTAAAATGGTGAAAGTGTTCTGGAGGATGAAAGAAACCCTCAGTTTCCTGCCCTGACCTCAAGCGGTTTCTTATCATTAAAGAGAAAATTTGCCTCTGCAGAGCACTGACAACTTCTGCACTGTGCCCATCAAGTCCTGTGTCTCTGCAGCTGCCTCCTCTCTGACTGGCCAGTGGACTGGCTTCAGTAATTGGTAATGGTATCCTGCCCTGATAAAACCCGCCATGCTCCTAGGCCTGATTGTCCCTCATTGATTTGTGTTGGAGGGCTTAAACGAAATGCCACCAAAGCTGAACCCTTGCCTCTGAACAGCAGGCTACCTCCGCTGTCACTTCAAGTAGGACCTTCCACCCAGTGGAATGAATGTGAACTGCGGGCACAATAACACTGCTGAGGGCTACTACAGGGTGATGCACCAAGGATTCAGACACCAAATAACCTCCTCTTCTTCTTTCTATTGTCTCCTCGACCCATCCCCTCTGTCACTTTAGTACTTGACTTGTTCTCTCCCTCTTATATGCTTCACATCCATTTCTACTACAATTTCAGTTGACTTTAAAACCTTTTGCGAGTTGATATAAAGGTTTACAAATTACGAGGCAGATTCTAGGCAACTGAAAGCAGATTTCTCACTGCGGCTTTGAGTTCATCTCAACTTCCTGAAAGTTGAATTTATGGATTGAATTTCATTAGTATTGCAGAGAACGTGATGGACTAAAATATTGAAAGCATCTCAAGCACTTTTATATTGCAAGCCTAAAGGTAATGAGATTTGTTTTGGCTCACATGCATTAATTTATTAATGCTGACGCACTGCAATGCACTTTTAATGTCTTAAGCAGGCTCTTGAAAAAAGTTACAACAAGAAGTACAGCTAAGAAGTTTATGCATGACACAGTGCATAAAATTTTTAAAAAGATTATCATAGTCCTGCCACGAGTGTTACCAGTTTTCACACTTGCTGCACTGCATCCCTGAACTGTGTAAAATATTTTATTACTTTACCGTCCTGATGACTGGAGTAAGCACACACAGGAAAAAATCTACTGACCTCACTTATTAATATTGCTAAAGAGTCTACTGAGACAAATTAACACAGAGCCCTTTGCTTTTATCTGCAGTATTTCTCCCTTCTTATTCAGCCTTCCACTCTTTCTTTATATAATGTAGAACCAAGGAAATCAATGGGGATTAAATGGTGCCAGTGTCTAAACTGGCCATCGAGGTCGCCGAGTTCACTGGCTCTGTAGCAGTGCCACTGTTGGCCTGCTGCCACAGCAGCCGCTTAAGTGCCGCTGCTGCCAAATCTGATTTAGAGATTTCAACACACCAGCAACACACTGTGCTGCACTGAGGGCCTATTACAGCCATGGACCCTGCATCAGCAGCCTCCGGGTTTCCCACTGCAAACTGAGAGGTGTTGACTGTGAGCTGAGGAGGAAGAAACCCCAGCAAGACCTGAATCTGTTTGGATATCTGACTGGTCAACTGCTAGGAATAATTTCCACGTAAATGGCAGAAAATATCACAATGGAGTTAATATACTGTGGGTAAAGCATGTACAATGAGGAAAATTAAACTAGGAGAAACTTAATATAACTTTGATAAAACTTCACGCAATTTTAAAATAAATTTAGTAAGTGCTTCAAAGACATGAGATAAAACAGTGGATCATTTGGAATAAAGAGATGCGGTCTATCAAAGATTATGAAAATCCAACAATTTAGAGAGCACTATCTTACAAAATATTGTTAATAGAGACAATCCACAGTACTGGGGCTGAATATTATGAACTGTTATAGAGTGGAGGAGGCTGAACAGTAAATAGACATCTGTGGCTTTGTGCAATTCCATGGACTGATAAATAATCATTTGATGGTTTAAAGCAGTTAGAAATAGTTTTGTAAATCACCCAAGGTCAATTTATTGGAAAAATCAAACAGATGAACAAGGGCAAAATATGTTGTTAAATATCCATGTCTCTTGAAATTACTGTCCAATCAAAAGATACCAACGAATCATACAACTCCGCCTTAAGATCTCAGCCCAAAGAAAACTGTCAATTATCTGTGCTCTTACAGTGTTCTGCATGTACTGTAAAAAGGCTGGAAATAAGAAACGTAAGTATAGCCTCAGTGTCCATCGTGAACGTGATCAAAATTATTGTGGTAAATCCAGAAATAAAATAAACAATGTAATAAAGTTTACAGCCAACTGTGTCCTTTTTTTCAGCAGTATTTTATTCAGTGGACCACAGAAACCAGATGGACTTTTCTCAGCAAGAAATGGAGAATAAGATTTGATGGTAAACCTAAAACCAAGTAAAACAAACTAAAAACCCAAGTGTGGATGATCTCCAAATGGTCCATAACAAAAGAACATTGGAAAGTCTCCTGAACCATCCTATTCAAAAAAAAAAAAAAAAAAAAAGGGAAAAAAAGAGAACATTAGTATATTTTACCCTTATTACATGAAGCATATGAGGCATTCTTTTTGTAAATTGACTTAAAACACATTTATTTGTTTTCCTCTGTTACTGCATCATCTTCCCCTGTCTCTCTTTTGTTTTATCCCCACTTAAGTCTGTGCCCAGACCTAACGACAGAACAGTTGGAAGTCAATAGGGATTAGAATTAGGGGGGCTAAATTGACCGTCCAGAGTCCAGTGCTGAAGCCTAGCAGAGGGTTGGCGGTGCCACCCAGAGCTGAAAAGTGACCAATTAGAGGCGGAGAAGGGAGTCAGTGCTGGGGTTGAGGTGAACGGGGGTTGTTTGGTTTTAATTACACAGTAAATGATCCTGAACGCCTCAAGAGAGTCACTCATGGAAGTCACGGTGTTAGAGTCTTGCTGGCCTATGAGCAACACTTTGTACCCAACAAGCAGAGGAGCAGGAGGAGGAGGAGGAGGATAGAGTTGCTGATTCTCCATTTAGACTTACTGGGTAAAGATACCAAGGACACATTACATTGTTTTATCTACTTAACCTTTATTTAACTGGCCTGGTCTCTACTGAGATTAATGTCTTGTTCAAAGGAGACTGAATGAGGCCAAGAGAGAGCAAAACCAAGACAGGCATTAGAGCTGAAGACAGGCACAGTTGAAAATGCATAAAAGCAAAAAGACAGATCAGACTGTTTAAACCTGCAGTTAAGTCTTTCCAGTTTGAAATAAATGAGGAGGAAATAATGCATTGCTTTTAGTTATTTTATAAAAGTCGACCAATCAACATCTGAAATGCCAGGTGGTCATAATGCTCTGATAACAAAATATGCTCAATCATAATGAGGAAAAAACAGGCAGGTAATCAATATGTTTCCTAGAGCGTTGATTTGTGAAAACATATTTTAAATGTCTTCTGTTCACAATCAGAGTAAATAGCTCCCCACTTTTCCATCTCACTCAGACCAGAGACCACCCTGTTTAGACGCTGTCTCCACAGTGACCAGCAGGTCCATCTTTCACTGCTTTTATCTTGTGAATCGCCCAGCTTCCTCCTCAGCCTTTTCTAGCTCCAATTCCGCCTCTAGCCAATCTCAGCGCCTGGTGACATTAGCTAAGCCTCCTTATTAATGCCCCGTTAGCTGAACCAAAAGTACAGTCACCATGAGCTATCAGACTCTTCAGACTTCTGCAGAGAGCTGACGCCAAGATGCTCTGAAACAAGGCTACCAGTGAATGAGGTGATTAGAAACATAAATCGTCGGTTACAAGGTTTTACATGGTGGGTGTTTAGGATGCATCACGTGTTAGTGAGGTAAAAGCATGTTGATAAAGCAAAGGGTTAACTGCGTAATTTGGGATTGCAGGAGAAAAAAAGCACCACCAATCCCATAAGAAGAATGCATTACTTTTCCTCTCTTTTGAGGTGTAGCCTTCAAACCAAACCAGTTATTAGTCAGATTTGAAAAAGGCATTAACCCGCTACTTAAATCAGTATATTTTGATGAATTGTGTATGTAGAAGAAAGTAACACCGATTTCGTCTATAAAGATAAACTGGCTTGTAAAGGAGTTCATCTTGTTGATGAACTAGAAGTAACAGTGACAGGAAAGAGCAGACCACTTACAGTATTATGTTTAACATCTGTATGTTCTGCAGGTAGTTTTAGTTTACTGCCACATCTAGTTTACCTCTAAAAATCCTGTTTAACTAACTGGAATGGAAACAGGAGTGCTGGCGCAACATATGACACTGGTATAAGGACACTTCGTAGAAACAGTTGCATCTGTTGTTCTTATGCATGCCGCACAGTGGGCAGATTGACACGCTTTAACTGGTCAGGATACTAACACCACTGTCCTATCAACGCGACATGGAATCTCTCTACTAGCAGCAACTTTAGTCACATTTTCCACAGATCGTAGGTACTGCTACTTCTCAACACTTGCCTGTAAAACATACTCAAGCATCATAAAATTGATGACCAACAAATGATGACTTGATTCTAATGATACAAACCAGAGACCCTCTCAGACTTTGCTGGTGCCTCACTGACAGGTGGAGGAGAGGTACAGTTAAAAATTTAACCTGCTGCAAAATGTTTTCACATCATAGATGGAAGTGATATTGAGGCCACTAAATGCACAAACATGAGTGTTACAGGTACAATGTGAGACTCTAACATGCAGACTGATAGAGTTAAATCCACAGCAGCTGTTCTGCCAGTGGCTGACTGTGACCAGCAGTGGCCATGAACCATATATACTTATAACTCAAAGTGAGGTGCTGAACAGAGAGCTGTAAAATATTGATCAGCATTTAAACCAAGGGAAGCTGTACGAACAAAACCAGGAACTACAAGTAGAGATAAATGAAATAATGACGATGTTACATGTGAGTCACCGCATAAATTTCTGCTCTTTTGTCAACCATAAACATGGTTCTGACAGCCAGACAGCTCTGACAACAGCAACAAGATGAGACATGGCAACGCCAGCCGTCTGCCTCGACGACGGGTAACTGTGTAATACAATGAATTATTCAAAGTGTTAAATTTGTAATTAGCCTTACATGTGCCTTCCCATGAGGGTAATCTGGGCAACCTTTGTTCAGACAGATGGCTGCAATAAATTGTCAGCTTATAGCTTCCAGATTTTAAATTTTATGTATGCAAAATGATTACCATTAAAACACAAAGTCACCGCCTGTGTCTGCCCTAGACTTCCAAGACTGAGGCAGTGTTCTTTTAAATCATTTGGAAGGGAAAGGTTAATAGCTGTCCTCCATCTGTCGTTGCAGATTTGGGATAAAGGCCAAGCTGCATATTTTGCTATTGTCAACTCTCAGAAAGCTGAGTCATGTTGACTCATTCTTTCTCTGCCTCTAATCTGTTTTTTATTCAAAACACATAAACAGCCACAACCCAGAGTTTGTAAATAGCAGCCCAGCTAACGGTGAGCAACATCTGCTGGTAAATCCTGCACTGTACTGTGTGTAATTAATACTGTTTCTTTGCTACATTTCACCCATACAGTCTAATTTAAAATGCAACAGTTATTGACTGCATATTTATACATCCTACAGCTGACAAGAGTCTACATTACTTGTATTGTTTCTTAGCACGAGTTTTGTCTTGGTCAAATCAAATTACTAAACACAACCATGAAGTAAAATAACTGATCTACTACATGCACTCTACCATGAAAACTATTAAAGAGCTGTTGTTCTCTATTTGCATTTAGTTACAGAAAGTTCAGATGAGTACTAATTTTCTTTAACATTCAACATGTTAAAACTTTCAGTCTGAGCTGCCATATCAAAATCCACATCTCCTGTATCAGATCTCAGGACTTTTATCCCAGCTATAAAAATCTGGATAAGGCACTGAGACATGGGATCGTATCTGACATAGCTACTAATGTAAATGTCATCCCATTTACTGTTGGTTTTATATAATATCAGCTATATCACTTAAACCATCAAAGCTGATCCTTTACAATTCTTCTTGTGCAGAAGTATGAGGCTGAATTCCTCAGTCATAAAAAAAAATATCTTTCTCTCAGCTGACAGTCACAGATATGGTTTTTCTTTATTTTTCTATGTATGTAGGAATGAGATGCAGGTTGCATTTGAGAGCTGTTATATTCATATCTGCATATTTGAGCATCTTTGACTTAATTATTTAGTGGAGATTATAACATGAAACATGATGTGTTCAAGGATATTTCACCCAGATTATCTACAGACAAACCTAACTCTGAATCAAACTCAATAGACACAGGATCACGGTAACAGCTTGAGACAAAAACGAAATGGGGAGAACAAAGAGGAGGCACGGTAGAGCGGTCACCATCATGTCCTGAGGAAGTAAAAGCGCAATGGACAAACAATATGGTCTCAAGTATTGACTTGCTAACGCACACATCTAATTACATTCACTGTATAATTCGCCCAAACCACCCTGAGGTGAGTCTCACAGCCCAGTCGACGGTAACAGGTTTCTCCATCCCTGCTCACTGAGCGGAGGATAAACCTAAAGCACCACACAGGCTCTCTATGTAGTGACGTGTGAGCTGTGCAGAAATCAATATCGAAGCTGTGCTTTTGATTTACACACTAATACTCCAGGTGAAATATCTGTGACGCCTATATCATAGCGATCACATCATTTCCACAGAGCGACCAGTTGAGGAGGGAGGATGGAGGACGCTTGACGAGAAGAGAATACAAATTTCTCAAACATTAAAGATAGAGCTGACTATTAAATTATTGATGTACTGCTTAAATGATGTAGATGGATCATCTGTTAGTAATGACATTTTGATTAAAACTCCACTGTGTAGCGGTTTTTTACCTACATCCCATGAATCCTTCCCTGCTGCTTGCAAAATGTTGTCAGTGATCTACAAACGGCACAGAGTCTACAGCCACACGGTTGTTTTGTCATTCTACTCACTGTGCAAAAGTGTTGAAAAGGTGTTGTAAATGTAATAAATTGGATAGTGGGAGTTGTCAGAGTGCAAGGCCATAACCTGCAGAGACATCAATGTGCTGTATGGTTCTTTAAAGGTACAATACAAACTACTGTAGTCATGAACAAGATTTTGGGAAAACAAACTTTACACATGATGTGGTATATAAAACAACAGAAATCATCAAAGCTCGCTAAAGAGCTTATATTATACTTTATGGTCACGCTTGAGTGAAAGTTCAGAGGACCACCACAGTCGGTGTGTCATTCTCTGGGGACCAAGTGAATGAAATCTGATAGCAACAGGTATTTCAGTCTACCAAAGTGCGTGCGCGCGCAAAAGTAATTCCCAGTAGCGAGCTAAAAACTAAGAGCATTAAGAGAACAGTCACACACTGTTGAATATGTGAATCAGTATTAACCAGTTCAACTAATATGACATGTTACTGGTCATTTGGGGAACCTAGCAACAAACTGCTGCGGTACATGAAAGTGATGGAGTGAGGAACTCAGGACACAATCTTAAAAGGTAAGGTCAACACTTTCATTTCACGCATCTGAAATGAATCCTATCATTTTATCTTAGTGAAAATTACTTTTTTAAACCTGGAGAATGTTTTAAGAAAAGCTATGTGAGAAAATACAGTTGATCATGGGTTAATGTGTGAAAGCAAAAACCTTAACACAATACACATTACAGAGTTTTGACTATCATAAAAAGAGTTTTAAGATATTTTCAGTGTTTTATTGATGCAAACAAGTCATTAGACCTTTACTAACAGTTTGGGAAACAGCCCTTCATCCGCTTGAAGTGAATGGAATTAAATTAATTTGTTCTAATTGCTTCAAAAGAAGTCATTAATTTCTAAATGATATTGCCTCAGCCATTTAATTAATATTGTCATATAATTTAATGTAACCTTACAAATAGATAGCTTTCAACTGAGAAAATGGAATCTAAATGGTGAGAGAGGTACATTGTAAAAGATGAAGAAATGAGGGAAAAAGGCAGTGGAGAAGATTTAAACAACATGAACGGACAGAGTGAATCAAGAGATTCAAAGAGCTGGAGACATAAAAGGAAAAAAAAAGAACAGAGGAGGACATATGATGTGTGTGAGCCAATGAGAAGAATGGAGCACGAGCTTCGTTTTCATCAAGCAGTTCGGCTGGGGATTTACCGCTTGCCACCATCAGGCCATCAATCAATCTCTCTCTCTCTCTCTTTCACAATTGTCCCCAAACCTCCCTCGCCTTTTCTGCTTAGCATCTTTCTCCTTTCTTTTGCAAGAGCCACTCTCTCCCTCTCCTCCTCTTCCATCCTGTGGTCTCCTCTCGCTTCTCCAGCTGCATGAGCCTATAAAACCCCTCAGTCTGATGAGGCCTGATGCTGACTGATCATTAGTTGGGGGATGGGTTAATTTTAGATCGCCATCAGGGCACCCTGGATCGAGTCTGAGAGAATGTGAAATGTGCAGGAAATGATGGGATGCGTTGTTTAGGTAGGAGGGTTGGGGAGCAGGTAATCATTTCTGATGGTTCCCATGATGCAGTTCAGCCCCAGGATGCATCCGAATAAATGCGATGTGTTACCTAAAGTGACAATGATATGCCACCTCAGAAAACAGGGCCCAAAGAAAAGAAAGGAAAAGAAAACAAAACAATCTGTATGATTGAGCCAACTGCAGTGTCCAGTTTAAGCCTTGGCTGAAGTGCAGGTGACAGCCTTACAGTGGTCTCAGTGGAACAAGGAGGTAAATAATGGCTAAATTCACACAGCTGGTCCCACTTATTCACAAGCCTGGTGGTTACCTCTCAAAATGTTGACAGAAAACCAAAAAGCATGGTGGGAAATTACCAGCAAGCCACCTGCCAAATGAGCCCATGTCAGTGCTCAAGTCCTTAATTTGTGCTTCCAGTTGGCTGGTAAAAATACATAAACAGCTGAGTGTTTTTTTTCCTGCAGTAAAATAATATGTATTTTTGTATTATATTTAGGTCATTATTCTGTACCAGTTAATGTACAGTATTTCTGTCTCTGATACCATGTTTCTAAAAAGCCTGCTGGTAGATGTCATCATACAACATAAGGTCACAATTGACCAGAGTGATGGCGACTCAAAGTAATATCAAGATTCATAATAAAATAATAAAATGAAGGCTTCTAAAATGACTGTTTGCACATTATATGTGTACCATCCACCGGATACTGGCACCTACATGAGTTTGTAGGAAGATTTCGTTCAATCTTACTTGCTCCAGTTTATTTTAGTTGAGGAGGCAAGTCATTGTTACTTAATTTCATCACCTTCCTATGCTGCTTTTTTTTTTTTTTTTTTTTTTTTTTTTGTTGATTATGTTGCCCTTCAAAACACATTTTAAATAAAACACATAAGGTAACAACCAGAGATCTTTGTTTTGTGGCTTCAGGACTTGGGAGGATGGATCATTTTCATATTGTATCAGCCACCCTCCACAGAGCAAAAAAAATGGTTCATATTCTGCCTTTGACTTTGAGTTTCTAGACATCCTGGGCGAGAGGGAATCTTCATAGACCGCCACCGAAAGCGTAAGTGAAGGTTTGTTTTGGTCCAACTGTCTTTCAAAAGAAAAACATCATCATCTGTCAAAGAAAACCAAATGTGAAAATATTAACATAGAAATTCTCCGGTCAGCTTTCAGTCATTTTCTCCAGAATCATTCAACCTAAGATAAGCAGGCCTAAGGAGTAAAGGCAGGTGTCCAATTTAAGCACTTCATTGCTATCAAATATGTTGCAACACCTGCGAATGAGGACCGATCAACAAATCACTATCACTATCATCAGCAACACTTAACACCCAATAAGTCAATCCTCAGCTAACAATTGTAATAATGTCATTGATATAATTAATCGCTATCTGTTAAATGTGAGAATGTGATTAGCTTCAACTGCCATTGAAGCTGGTGCTGGGGAATCAGTGAAAATCCAATAAAGACAAAGTCGACGACATGCCTCCAATCACTCTCCCTGCCCCGGTCATTGGAACATTAATCTCTGGTTCATGCTGTGGATTTTGACAAGGAGTCCCAACACGAGGCTTTTGGTAAAGGTCCCCACGGAATAGTTTCCACAGTACATGTCCTTTAATCCAAATCACTGTTACAGCAGGAGGGAAAAAGCGATGTAGGAGGTCACAGTAGGAATCAAACCTCAACCGTGGCGACAGCATGCTATGCATACTGCTCATCAAGCTCCAGAGGAGAACTAAGCTTCAACCCTCTTTCCAGCGTAGCCGTACTTAAGTTAAGCAGCGGAGCTAAAACAACATGAATATTTAATTTTATATGAAAAAGCTGCATAATCCAACACAACCAGTCTATAAACTATGGATGCCAACTTAGCCAACAACTCTCCAACACACACAAAACATTTTAAGCTGATTCTTCCTTTTCAAGCTTATAGTATTGGGGTGCTTTATATTGTGCAGATTTTCTGTACTGTATGTCTGACTGTAGAAAGTGAACATATCATAACTGTAAATACAGTATATTGATACATTGTCATGCCAGACCCATCAGCAATTTTTTTCCCAATCCACTGTGGAATCAGTATCAGTGAACATTTTCAGAGTATGCCACTTACTACAACCAACAGTTGAAATTGTATGGTTTTTATGGCTAACAAATCTAATTTAAACACAAGTAACATGTTAGCTATTCTCAGTACTTCCTGACTTTAACAGTTATTCCTAAATGCAGCTGGTCGCTGTCCTTTTTATCAAACATTGCTGAAACGCTATCTCAGGGACTATTTTCAGTGGCAGATTAAACATACTATGCTCCAGTGAGTACACATGGGCAGCAGGACGGTATGTCCGGACGCACAATACATTCATTGCTGGTTTTGGACCTCTCACTGGATTTGTTGACAAGAAATATAAAATAAGAAAAATTATATACTTCCCCTGTCCTGAAAAAGGTAAATCAACACCAAGGTGAAAAAGCTTCTGGTTTGAAGTTGCATACCCATGTGGTGCATTTACTTTTCTTTTTTCATAAACACTTTTTCCAAGAAGCCGTGGGTTTCTGATTTTTTTTTAATAAATCCATTAATTGCCATGATCGTAGCCCAGCATGTCAGGACTCGATCACCAAGAGTGACTTCATCACCCAATAATCTAGCTGTGAGTGGCTTCCATTCACAACGAAGAATAGGTAAGTGCGAATGGCGGGCGCCAACTATGGACTACGGATTGAGACTTTAAGAGTCTTACTGGCACCGAGCTTATCTCCAACCTAATCCAATTATTAATAACCAACAGCCCAGTCATCATAAGGTTGTCAGGACTGTAAGCTCATTACAATAGATCCTGTCTTCAGATTGGTGGTGGGGTGAGAGGGAGGGGCGGGGGAGTTGAGGGCTGGAGGGGTTGGGAATAGGAAAGAGGGATTGAGAAAAGAGAGATAGGAGAATTGGCTTTAGGAGAGAGAGAAAGAGAATGCTATGAATGAGTCAGTGATGTTGTGTGTAGAAGAAAAATAGACATGAATACGTGAAAAGAGACAAAACTGAGTATGTATGGGCTGCATTGTTAAGGTATTGTACACTGCTATAACAATACAACACGCTTGAATATCATACCATTATAGCTTAACAAAATTATGTGAAAAATATTTGTTGGTTGTAGCTGTCGAACATGATTCATGAGCAAAGTAGAATAATTGAACTGGAAAACTGTGACATGGTGTTCTCATGCAGGGTGTCTATGGTGGTGAGGGGACAGCTTCCATCCCTCAGCCCCGCCTATTGTCCACACAGGTAATGAGCTGAAACTCACATTGCCCTGTTCCTGCTGGCTGTGAGAATTGGATATCATAAAACATATGTCTGGTTTTACATTTACTGTGGCATCCCTCAGGGTCTAACCCTAGTCCTCTAACACTTTCACTTCAAGTATTCTGCCCTCATGTCAGACTGTAGTATCTGTATTATGACTTTGGTCCACAACCCTCCTCCACAAACCATAGTTCTTCATGCTTTGTAATTGTAGCTGAAATATACTAAATTCAGCAATGTGCAGGCTCTGTGCAGGTTAGCAATTTTTTTTCTTTTTATTTTCCTTTTTTGGCAATAGCAAACTCATCTTTGGGTTTTGGCCTTAGCCTTATTAAAACAACAATCTGTATATGTCAACTTGTGCTATGGGGAGTCCTAATTTACACATACATTAACTTTTATCTGCAAAATAATTAAGGAGATTAATAGACTATCAAAACACACTTGACGTCCTATTGCAATTGTTAATTTGAGACTTAAACCCGACTGGGATGGGTCGTCTGTCACAGTGTCACACATATCATTGTTATATTATTGTTCTGTAGAGTTAGCAGAGTTTTCAAATCAACTTGCTTTAGAATAAAATGTACGAAATTAGCAGATTTTTTTTTAATATAATATATAGAAATGAATTAGGCATTACCAATATTGTTTATGTAATTAAAAGAAACTGTTGGTGAAAATAAAATGGCAAAAACTAATTCTAAAAAATGCAAAACACCACACGCAATGCGTTTTCCAGACATATTTAAATGTATTGAGGACTGACGGCCCTTGTGATACCTGTACATTATATCTTAGTTTTATTATTGTTCAGTTTACCGCCCACTCACAACTCAGTTGGTTCAGAAAAAAGTACTGGTTTCATCTCTGTGGACGGAATTCATTCAGCTGCGCTTGTGTTGTTTTCTGTAAAACACACTGGCGCTTCTTGTTAACAGAGCTCTATAAATACACTCCAACTGATATTAGAGAAAGAAAGAGAGAGAACATACAGGCAGATAGAGAGAGAGTGGGTATGAGTGGCACAGACAGAGCGGCTACAGCCAGCCTGATAATACACCACACAAACACACACACTCGTGACACACTCTTAACTCTCTAATCCTGGTTGATAATCTTTATCCCCAGACCTCTTAGGGACCCCATCACACAGAGGTTACATCAGAAAGCTGTCAAACCTTCAACACACTTCAGGCCTGGGACTCTCTCTCTCTCTTTTCACACTCACGAAACTATATGCAAGTGTGCACAGTGCATAAGAGCTGGACACGCACACAAACACCAATCCCTGGACACAAAAACCCAGAAATAACTCTATGTGGACAGGTAACATACACACCACTGGAAAAGACACTCAAATTTGACACACACATACAGACACACACACTGCTCACAGAGGCTAATTGCATGTAATCAAACCTATCAAGCATTCCTCCCACTGAGAAGAGCTGTCACTTCAGACCCGTCAACCAGCGTGGATGACACATTTAATACAGACACAATCCTAAAATAAGTAAGCGTGAAGCGGCCTAATCCTGCCCTGTAACGCACCTGTGAAATATACCATCGTATGTCATCCGCCAGCACAATCTCTCGATTCTCTATTAGGTGGTTGCGTTGAGTGTCATTGTAAAACAAGAGTTTGGCTCTGAATTATCTGCACTTGTTATTTAGATTGTTTAACAAAGAGCTGCCAATGGTGCAGAGGTGAGGAAAAAAAACAAATAATAAGACAAACTCTCACACTAACTCAACATACTTCGTTCGTTTTTGTCAGTTAGTTAAGAGGTCAAATCATGCCAAGAGCTTTCAGAAATTCAGCAGAATGTTAGCTGTACAACAGAATAGTGTTTATGTAATAAAGTATTACAGAAGGATTTCAACATTGTAAATGTGTGAATTTCTGATTTTTTTTTTTCTAATGGGCTTTAAGACCATAATAAAAGTCTGGCATTCCACCTCATGACCGATCATCATTTTGTGGATTTTGCAGACTTTCATTTGTCATTTCTATTTTTTATGCCTTCTAGCTTTTGTTTCAAATGTGAGACTTTGGGGACAAATGCTACAGTTTGCTCACTTTTATTAAGTTGATATTAGAATTTTATTTTATTTATTTTTTTTTTTGGTTTAGATTAAATCTCCATGAATTGATTATTTTGGCTGAGCACAACACTGGTGGCAGACATAAAAAGAAGCAACACAGTTGGATGATAATTGCTGCTGGTTTTATGTTCACAAGCCCATTTTCGATGACTTGTGCTTTGTGTCAGTGTTGTGCAGAGCTTCAAATGCATGCCAAGAAATGCATCATGTCATGTACTGTAACTGCACAAGCTGGTAAGGTACTGTATACTGTCACACAGACTGTTCTGCTTGCACAATCTGTCTCCTCCATGAAGGTATGCAGTGTTCAGTCTACTGTATACGATGAATGTAAGATGAGATATAGGTGCCATTCTGTGGCCAAGTACTTGCTTTAGAAAGAGAAAAAAAATCGTATTTTTCTAGGCACTGTATAATTTTTGTGCATGTGATCGTCCCCGTGACTCAAACTGAAGGGAGCATATTTTTCAGCAGGGATGCAAAAATCAGCACCACACTGGAAAACCTCAGCTCCCAACCTGCAGGTCCGGGGTTTCTGCTGATAACTCACAGTCTGCATACACACTGCAATCACCTTTACCTTCTATCTGAGAGGTAAACCATTTCACTGAATATTATGGGACATTTACAGGATAGAAGGTAACTCGAACACTTTTCTGATGGCTTCATAAAAGTCATAAAATACTGAGATAGAGTTTTATGGATATTGAACAACTTCAAGTAATTATATTTTCCCTGCAATGGATTTTTTGCAGCGTTTGAGAACAGAGTGCAAGCAGAGTCTAAATTAAATTATGAGTTGTTGTACAGAAAGTAAAATTATGAAAGTAGCAGTGTTCCCTCTTATATAAGCAGCAGTTTACTTCTCTGAACAAAAGCTTTGCTGTTGAATCAGCTGCTGTATTTTTAACTACATTTATTTACTAATTAGGCTGCAATTAGAGCAGAGGTTAAAACTGAAAACTTCAAATTATCCATATATGTGTGCCATTTTTGATGAGCTCTTTCTTTGTACCCTGTGGAGTGCTGGGATCACTCAGTAATTAGGCATCCAGAAAGACTCAATCAGTCCTAATGGTCTGAGTGATTGGTAAAATTAGCTGCAGTGATGAAGTAGGAGTTATGCAAAAGCTCAGAGGACGCCAACGTTCTAAGACAAGGCGTGTTTCACGCACAGCAATCTATGCTGACGTTTGGACTGGTTGTGCAAACATGTAACCTTGATGACAAACATGTCATGTTAATGCTTTTACTTTGGTCACAATACCACACAGAAAATGGTGAAAGGTTTACAAGGTCAGTATGGTTAACACATAACTGTCACCACATACATGGCTGTATTAACCTGTCATCAGGGAACAACTGCCTTTAGGCCCTGCCTGACCAGCCCCACCCTCTACCCTCCATGCACTGTGTATGTACTGTACCCTCAGTGCAGAGCACATAGCAGCTTCACTGTTTGTCCAGAGACCCAGAAACCAACCAGTGATTCCACCAGTTTCTTATTTAATCAAACAAATCCAGAAATCTGCGCCATGTGAGCTCAATAAAACTACAATAACGGACATCCTCAAACAAATTCTCACATAAAGAGCCTCTGTACAAGATCAGGACTTGAGATGAGGTAGTGCTGCAAGCACTGCCATTGTTGATAATATACTTAAGCTGTGCAGATCCCCTAGAAAATTGATAATTGACATGCAGTGAACCTGTGGCTTTTGTACCCTCTGGAGGTCTGGGGCACTGAGGAAGTTAAGTGCTTTACTTGGTTGGTAATCCATCCTATAATCCAGGTTTAGGGCCACAGTGGTGATCTCACTACAGTGATTAGTCCAGCTGATGTATGGTGATATATTCTGATATTAGCAATAGATTTTTTTCAAGAAATTTCTACCTCTTCAACAGGTTTCTGTCACTGCCTCTTAGAGCAACTTTGATCACGTTAGCATTCCTATGTTGTCCTTTCTGAAACGTCCAGTGGATCTGATGGTTTAACTTAAATGACAGGAGTACAGGAGGAAGAGTTTACTGGTAAAATCTGCGCCAGCAAATCCTGACTAACTCAACCCAGGATTCACCTCAAAGTTTTGTTGTTAATAAACTTCTGAGGGATGAAGAGTGGATTGTTGAGACAGTGCCGGCGGATTTACAGCTGAATTCACAGAATCTGTTCATGTACGTGTGTGCGTGTAAAAAGTTCACTTCCTTCCTTGGAGTGTGTCCAAGCCTCCTACCTCTCCAGTCTGGCTTTCACCTCAACCGGCCCAGTTTCTTTTCTAGCAACAGAACCCTCCGAGCATGAAAAAGTGGCACCAATTGGCTTTACTCAAAATTATTTCCTTCGATTATTTGTTAAATAGAAAAAAGGAACCTGTCTCTAGGCTGCACTGGAACCAATTGGCTAAAACATAAGCACCTTTTTGTTATTGGGAGGGGGCTGAAAGCTCACATTAAACTCATCGTTACCTCACTCACCCTCAGTCCCTCTCTGTAACACACAGATACACACACACACACACACACACACACACACACACACACAGGCCTGGCTAGCAGCCATCAGCAGGGCAAAGAGCTGTAGGACATTTGTACACTGCAGGGCAGATCTCTGCATACTGCGCCATGTAAGCACCACACACACATACTGTACACACACACACACACACACACAAGCACACACACACACCCAGCTGAAGCGGTAGAGATAACAGCTAAAACGACTGCAGTGAAAAGGTAATCAGGTCTGCTCAGCCATGCAGAGTGTGTGAGAGAACTTCAGTCGAAAAGTTTGGAGTTTGATTTTCAGTTTGAGCTGAACATCCCCCATGGGAGGTGCAGGTGTGGACTTTAATCTGCCAACAGTTACGCCAGAGATTTTCATTAATTATAAATATGAAATACTGGTGCTGATTAATCAAACAGTGTTTAATATGGTATTTTCTTGTTCTCTTGCTGTCTAGTTCTATAGCATAGCATATGTACGAGGTATGACTATTAAATAATGAGACTGCGCTTATGAGGACAAAACCACATGGTTCACAGTCACACTGAGTGTTATATATTAAAGGTTGGGTACTCACACACAACTGCTGTAAGTTTCCAATAAGTGACATCTTTAGTTCACTGCAGCTACTGATTGAAGTGCATGTTTTTGCTAAGGCATCAGAAAATGATTAGCTTCAAAGTTGAGCAACACATTAACTTCAAATCTTTGGTGAGATTGAACAAAACAGCAGCTGAATCTTTTGGTACATTGTATGAGGAACACTGCATGTCACATGCATGTGTGTTTGAATGGCACAAAAGATTTAGTGAAGGCAGAGAGGACGTCCAAGACGATGAACGTTCTGGGCGTCCATGCACATCAGAAACTTCTGAAAACATTCAACAAACTGAACAAATCGTTCTAAATGATCGACGACTCAGTATAAGAATGAGAGCAGAAATAGTCTCCATTGATAAAGAGACAGTTCAGCAAATTTTGCATGAAAATTTGAACATGACAAAAGTGTGTGCCAAAACTTCTGACTCCTGATCAAAAGGAAAAGCAGTTTCTGGCCCAAAAACAAATCCCAGTGCTTGATCACCCTGTTCACCTGATCTAGCACCGTGTGACTTTTTCCTTTTTCAAATCTGTGCTCAAAGGAACACGCTTTGAGTCTGTGTCAGAAGTTAAAAAAAGAAGGACAGAGGTTCTGAGACAACTGTCCCAAGAAGACCTACTGCACTGCTTTGATCAGTGGAAGACCTGAATGCAGCGCTGTGTTGATGCAGAGGGGGAGGATGTTGAAGGAGATAGACACTGAAAAATGTTTATGTTCAATAAAATTGTATTATAGCATTAGTCTCCTTATTTAATAGCCATACCTTGTATAATCTGAGACACAGCAGCATTTCTGTTTGGGTCAAACAGGGAAGAGCTTCTGTCTAAACCTTCCAGGTCTGAAGTTTTCATTGAAAACATTGCATTAGAATATGCTGTGTGAGATAAATGTCTAACAGAAGGACTCAGGAGTTGAGCAGAAAATACCACTTTGCGTGTTCTGAGTCTTCATATCACCTAAAGTGTGCTATTTAATGTTTATATTAGAAATAATGAGGAAAGATCAGTGTTGCCTGAACGCACAAGTCAGACCTCATCACTCTAAAATAACTGCTTCCAGACACAGTCCTAAAGATCAGAGTTCTCTGCAAAATGAACAGTGTTTTACTGCATTACATTGTATAAAAATCTGTGGGTCAGCAAGTCCCACTTATGTTTCACCATTCTACTGTTTCCAAGATGCCAAAAAAAGAAAGGATGCTAAAATACAGAGTAGCAGTAGTACAGTATCTTCTGCAGCAGTGAGGACACTATAATCAGCTGTGATGAGTGCATGTCAGCCGACAGCAGAAAACAAACTGATTAAAATGTCAAAAGGAAAAATAAAATCAGGAAATTGAAAGTCAGACAGTCAGCTCTGATTTCACTTCTTTATATTCAGGCCATATATATATAATATGACACTTTATTCCTCACAATGACAGGCAGTATTACCTCCTCTCTTCCCTGCTTACTGTCTGTCACACACCGACACACAAACAGGCACACACACACACAAGCAAGAGTGTTTACCAAAATATGTTAAGCAGTCTATTTTCTGCAGCATGAAACTGAAGTCTGCTTCTTAAACATGTCAAACTTCCCCTTTTCCTGTCTTGAAGTTGCTCTCTGAAGTTAACTGTGCCTCCCATCCGAAAAGCAGCAAATTTAGAGCTTTTGTCATTTGTAGTCTGTCGAAGAAAACAACAACCAACACTTACACTCACATTTCACACACACACACACACAGAAAACCTTTGACAGCACATCAAGTGTCATTTTTTCAAGCACTGTCAAAAACATTTACAAGGCTGGCACTGTGTTTGTGTGTGTGTGTGTGTGTGTGTGTGCATATAAGCGTAATATATCTGATGCATGAGGATCTGTCCACAATGGTGAATGCTCTGTAAACACACTTCAGGGAGGACCTTAATGATCATGATTACAATGATAAACACATGGCTGCGGAATGGACGTGGTGAAAAGAAACGACAACGACACAGGAAATGAACACCTGTCTCCTGCGCCAAAGTATGTTCGTTAGTAACCAAGATGGCTGCCGCTGATGTAGAGAGGTCTGTTGCACTGTTTTTTTTTTTAATGGACACTATATTTTCTCTAAAAGAAGAACAAACAACTGCACTTATGTCGCTCGGCACTATCTCACATGGTTCGTTTCTCTGATTGGTTGTAGGGTCTATCCCATTGTGCCCAGAGGCATTTTGGTCTATAACTGTTGTTAGCCCTCCTTGAAAATGGAAAATGAACAGACAGGTTCCAGACCCAAACTGGAACTCGGAAACTTCAGAGTTCACTGAGAATATCTGTAATTCTGTACGTTTGTCAGGCGTAAGAGAGAGGGGATCCAAACTCAAAGTCAACGGTGGCTGGTTTGGACAAAGTGAAGTGAGCTGCAGTTTGTAATAGATCAGAGGGACAACAGAACAATATTACAAGCAAGCCACAAGCTATAATAACAGATATAATAGCATAGTTCAAATCAAAAGCATGGGTCAAGTTTGGTATTTAACAGAATAAGAGCTCAATTAAACATCTTCTCACCCAAGCCCCAATAAGACAACATCACCTCAGTCTTCAAGAAAACACAACAAGAAACACAAACAAGCAGAAAGCGCTCTCAAGGCTGCTGGTCCTCATGAAAGAGAGAGAGAAAAAAAAAGATGTAGAGTAAAAATCCACGCAAACAACTTCAAGGTCTGTGGAGCAATTCTTCTATTAAGCGAGAAATGTTTAATCGTCTCTGCGCTGCAGTGATTTCATTGAGGCCCCAGGTACCTGAACAGCGTTATCGCGACCTCTCCTCTCGCACTGAGACAAGATGAAAACAGCCACTGAACCCCGGAGGGAAATAACCGACAGGCCGAGCGAGGCAGAGAAAGGAAGAACAGAGTGGAGAGAGCGAGCGTGGAGAGAAGCCAACGTGGAATGAGAGGCTTATTTCTCTCTCTTTCTGTTCTTTCCATTACAGCGAATGCAGCGTGAAAGAGAGAATGAGAGAGAAAGAACTCCCACACCTAAAAGGTGAGAGAAAAGCAAAATGTCACACACACACACAGGCACAAACACGCACACACAGGCTCCTCTTCTATTTTCCCAGCTCTCTGTTTTCTCCTGAGTGAATATTACCTTTTATTGCTGAGCCAAAACTCAATTATAATCTCCAAAAAGCATGGCAGCCTGGGGCAGCCAACTGAGTTTTTAAAGCTGACCAATATGTCCAAAACCAAAATAGAAAAGAACAAAACACATAGAAAGTATCAAACTTTTGATACACGATTCAAGAAATTCTGAGGCTGTGACACCTTAAGTTAAAACACACTTCTGCCAAAAGGATGGGGAGGTTTTTTTTTTTGCTTGTTTGTCCAGTCTTGGCAAGGCAACGAGACGATGGTGTGATTCACCTAGAGAGACTGTGAGTGAATTAAGATCAGAATGTTTTTATTTGTGCATATGGTCTCTAAAACTTTGTTGTGTGCAAATATCTCGCACGTAAACTCAGCCTTGTTGTGGGTTTTCCTCTCATGTTTCTATTCACTGATCAAGTTTTTGTTTTTTGTTTTTTTCCTGAGCTAATGGAACAAATTATCAATGCATATGAACTTTAGGGTGCAGGTGGCAAAGCTGTAACATTTGTCTATGTACGGTCCATAGGGTTAGAAACAATGGCTGCAGAGTGTATAGGGTTTGTGTCATGGTGTCCTGCGTGAAAGCTGATTCAGTGCTCCGCTCCGCCCCGTCCCGTCCACAAGCTCTGCCCACCTCAGGGCTCCGCTCCCCGGTGCAGAGCTCAGTCCGAGGCCTGCACCGGGCGGCTGGGCGGACACGATAAGACTGTGCTGCTGCACAAAGAATACACAGCTAACAGTTAACACATACACACACATGCAGAAAGCAAGGTAGAAACCTCACACACACACACACAACACACACACACACACACACACACACCCTGGGGAGACACGGGCCGGCTATTACAGCAAGAGACTTCCATCTCTGACTCTCGCCTCCTCTTCACAGGCTCATTTTTCACCCACTAGCTCGGCTCCTCCTCAGGCTGCTACTTGTTTCTGTGGGTGTGTGTCTGTGCCAGTGTGTGAGTGTGCGAGTGTGTGGTGTTCTTTGTCTGTACCTTGACTAATGATGTAAATAAAATTATTCTGCCGTCTTTATTTATTCCTGCTGTCAGAGCTTTAAGATGTAGACACTGACACACACTGTAAATTTCTCAGACTACAGGTCAAGTTAACAGTTTGATACCATAATTTGCTTCAGTGAGATGGAGGCAAATGTTATGCATAAAACAATGAGCGGCTCTCAAGTGCTTTAAGCCTAAAACAAGCTCAGTGGAGAGTTTTATTGGCATGTGAGGGTGTGACTCCTGGGTCAGCTGTTGTTCTGCCACAAATGTTTGAATTCTGAGAGTTTCTGTCCATGACTCTGACTCAGTACATTTTATGAAGGCCGAACATAACGCTAGCCCTCTGTGAAGAGGATGAAAGTGAGGACGAAGTCTCGACTTTGATGAGACGAAAGGGACGAGGAAGAATATCTGATAACAAAAGAATAGAGACAGCTGGAGAGGAAGGAGATGGGGGAGTCACGACAATTTTATGACTATTAAATACACTTCATACCCCCACACTTCTTTTTTCCCCCTTGTTCCTTAATCTTGTGTCATGTCTGTTTCATTTCAACGTCAAATTGACATCAAAGCTGCAAAAAACGCCTCAGAAACTTTCTGCCTTTTCAAACTGAAGAAGAACCAAGATGCGCGCTATCGAGGTCAGCGACAGAAGAACACAACCTAATCGGACTGCAGAGGAGGCACAGACGTTTCCCAGCAGTTCGGCCGCGGAGGAAAATGGCGGGCTTTAAGTGTCCCCACTTGAAATGCCATCTGGGTCACTTAGGGTAATAGCTGATAGCTGCTCTTTTATTATCGACTGTTTTAATACAGGGGAGCGTGGCGAGGGGACGGGTTCTGTATAATGATGCTGTGGTTAAGTGCTGTGTAGATGGCACTTTGAATGCTGCATCGGGAACGCGTTCATAAATATTGATGAGGGCGTCTGAGGTACAGCACTGACGTTTCACCATTGTGGAGGAGAAGAAGCAGAAGAAGAAGAAGAAGAAGAGGAGGAGGAGGAGGAGGAGGAAGAAAGTCTGTCTGTCCCACTCCGAGTCCTCTTCATCAAACTGTCAGGCCACTTTGAGACAAACTTTTGAAAATGTTGTAAAAAGGTGAAAAAAACAAATGAGTTCTGTTTCTATCCACTGGGTTGAAGTGAATAAATTGATTTCCAGCAGGAAAAAAAAGGACAGAATTGATTGGTACTGGGCAACTTTTTATCATCGCTGTCAGCTGTTGCGGCCATATTTCATGCTGCCTGGAGAAGGAAACAAAGAAATCCATTCGGCAGTATTTAAATACGCCAACTCTTTGGCATAAAACCGTGATGGGAAATTTCTCAAAGGTGCATCAGCACAAAACCCAGCAGCTTCTGAAAGGACATGTTTTATTTAGTATTTTTCAAGATGTTGTACAGCGCTGTTGTGCTGTGGAATAAACTGAAGTCTACCCGAGTTTAAGAACAAAACTTAAACTTTCAAAATCTTTCCCATGACTTTCCCTGGAGCCAGCCTCTGTATAAGCCAGTGTTGACAGGGCCAGGAATCATTTTTATTACTAAAGCCAATACAGTAACTTTTGGTTCATCTGGTACTACTCAGAGCTACAGACACATTTTGTGCAATTGGTATATCTTTATTCAAACTGTGTGCATAAGTAAATACCTGTTGCTTATTTCAATAACAAGATTTCAAATATGTGTTAACACAGAGATATTCTCTACACATTTCCATTAGAAATACTATATTTCATGTGTGAAATATGATATTTTACATGGAACATTTTTAAATGCCAGTATATATGTATATATCTCTATGTATAAAGTCCTGTGTATATTGCTCTTCTGTTAATATTTTTTATTACATTGTCATGTTTATACTGTTCTTATGTGTATATTTTTATAGCATTATCTTGTTTTTATCTTGTCTTTTACTCATATTTATGTCTTTTTCTATCTTTTCAATCACTTATGCTGCTGCAACAATGTAAATGTCCCCATTGTGGGACTAATAAAGGATTGTCTTATCTAATATGAGACATGCCTGTATGTAAAGTCATCAAAAGTTAAAAAATAAGAGTATTTTTTAGTCTGGGCCTTATTTCTTGGGGTGTAAAGTTGTTGCCTCCATCAGTGGCAAAAACAAGTACTTTAGTTGATGTACTTTGGCATGGACAATTATCCATTGGATTACATTGCAACAGATGTTCATGGTGGCCAGGCACACTGTTCTTCCTCAACACTGCACCGATTCCAAGGTTTTTATCCCAATTACTTATTTCTACAAAAAAAAAAAAACCTGGGGAAATAAGGCCCAGGTTCAACATATTGTGTTTTACATGTCAAAATGGATGAAAGTAATGCACATGTGGTGTTGTACATTACAGAGGTATATAGGAAAGGTTTTAACAACCACATGTGCTGAGATGTACATTTTACACATGCAAAGTGTGTTTCACATGATGAGGTCCATCTGCATGAGGTTTTTTATAAGAGCTGAAACTGGTTGAAAATTGGAACAAGCCATTAGTTCCTGGTACAGATCCAGGAAAACTGATGATTTAACAGTGAGAGACAAATCATTTTTGAAATTTGGTGGTTGTCTTTTACAATGTGCATTTCAGTACTGATCAAAATCCAGATGCAGAATAAAAGTATCTAAATAATTTCCACTATTGACATAACAAGCTGAGAGGATTTTTCAGCCTTGGCAGAAGTGTGAACTCTCCTTTGCATAACAGTATCTGGACAGAAAGTCAGCTCTCCCCCTCCTCCCCCTCTCCACATGTCTGAGTGATATAAGCAACACTGTCAAACTATCATCATGCAGAAGTGGTTGAAACGTAACAAGAGGTAAATATTGACATATAGACATGAGTAAATATGTGCATATACAGTATCTGAGTCTCTGTCTCTCTCTCTCTGTCTCTAATAGCTCGGCTCTAATGAAAGATTCATGAGGATTCGTGAGGTTCAGGTAATGAGGTTGACATGGATTCCTCTCCTCTTTGCCACTGCTGGATTGACATCAGGCCGTCAGACGCGCAAGCCAGCTCTGATGTATGAGGGGAATCAGAGACAGACCCGACCCGACCGCACTGAACCTCATCAAACACACTGAACCCCCCCCCACACACACACACTGAGCAGAGAGAAAGAGAGAGAGCCATAGACTTGCTCAGAGGGAGATCAGCCCTGGCAGAGATTGGATTTGAATTGCATAAATTTGAATTTGTCACGCTCATGCTGAAACGCTGAATCTGAAAATAATAATAATTTCTTTGTAGAATGAATGAATTTGGAAATGCAGTTTGTAAGGTAGAAACCGACACTGGCTTCTAACCGAGTCGAAATGTATGCAGGGATGGAGTGATTCTGGTCCCTGAGCTTTTACTGGAGGAAAACATCAAGAAGCTAACAGTGTTTAAGTGGGCTATACTTAACTGCTGAGAAAACATTTCATATAATGAGAAGCTGACCAGTGGATGTGTGTTTGTGTTTGTGTTTGTATGTTGGTGTAGTTCATTCCTACAGGTCAAAAATCTGGGTTGGCCCGCTGCTTATCTCCACTGCAGGCTACACACTCTGGGCTACATTAGCTGCTAAAAGAAAACACGAATGAATCTGAGAGTGAAGTACCGACAGACTAGTTGCATTGTCGGTAATGAAAATTCTGGCATTTGCTGAGAAAGAAGAAAAAAAGACAATATCTCTGGTTCTGTTGCATCAGTTTTCTCCTGTCCACCATGAGTCTGACAACATTGCAGGACATGGAGTGCACTTCCTGCATGTGTTTCACAATAAATCTGTTGCAGAGTGACGATGACAGGAGGCTGTGATTGTGTTCAGGTTAGCTAATGAACATTTGACTCATCCCTCTGCAAAGTTTATCTAACACTATATTACAGAGAGAAGAGAAAGATGGATCCACATGTGCCTCACACAGTAACCGTAACCTCACACTGTATCAAACACTGCAGCTGCAATTATGCAGATAAAGTATCCAGATACAGACAACACATCAATGTCATGTGAAAACAGGATCTGTTCTCCTCTCTAGTGACTTTTTGAACATCTGTCCTTCTAAAAACAGATTCCTCTTTCCCTTTCTACCTTCCTATATTCATCTTTACTTCACCTTTACACTTCCTCTACCTGTCTATCTTTGTTCTCTTTCATCACACACAAAGTACAAGGATAAATTAGAAACCTGCTGTTTGAAAAAAAAAAAAAACTCTTAACTCTTAATGGGAATGCAAACCAACTATTGGATATCATCGAAGTTAACTGCAGTCCTCAGAGTCCTTGCATGTAGAGCACTTGAATAAAATATGTAAAATCATTCAGATGTCCCATAAAGGATGCATTCATTAACTTGTATGGAAAGTGTAAGCAGAGAACGCGAGCTTACGCTTTCCTTTCTGAACTTACAATGTAGAGATAAGCAGTTATTGCTCTCATTACGCTGTAATCACGATGTTCATTTCTTTGTACGGCGGCTGATGTGGCGCCTTCACTGTGCTGACTCAGTTTGGGGTCTTAATTGAGTTCTCTCCCTGTTTGTTTTGTTCCTTTTATTTTACAGTTTTATTCGGATAAGTGCTCTGAACACAGCTGAGAGCGCCTCAACGATGTCACGGTTCATATGCTGCTTTTTGATTAGTACGCTGATCTGCACTCATACACACAACTATCCATTTTAATGTCTATTTATTACTTGAATTTGTTAATTAGTCACTTGTAATTATCAGCTGAATTTCTAATGTCAGCATGTGGTGATGTACAGTATGTCTGCACACCCTGCACCTCTGAGTTTAAAGATATAATCAGAATGATTCGCAAAAAGTTTATAAAATTAGACTATTTCAGCTACAGTGTATCACCTCTTCCTGCAAGCAGATTTTTCTATAAGCCCTCTCAGTTTGGGGCAGCCATATTATTAAATTCAGAATAAAACCTGTTCAATTTTTGACATGACTTTGAGACATGCCAGATAATATGAGACAATGTACAGCTGAGCTAGTAGAAGGTTGTGCAACCCATCATCTAAACTGTGTGGTTCACTGTTGGTGAGCTGACTAGATCATTTTTTCTCTTCTGACATCAAAATATGCTATTATCATTGTATTTTTCTAGCACACAGGTGCGGCAGGGCTCATTATGAGTAGCAACTCCCTGAGCAGGTTTTACCGGCTCAGGACTGGACTGGATTAGACTACCTCTGAGGAAATGCTTTAAGAATCAAAAACTTTGATTTTACAACTGACACACCCCTTATTTTTGGGAGGAACTCCTCCACTGAGTGAGCAGAGTTGAGTCTAGTTCCCCCAGTTTACGTCCACATTACTTCCTGTCCCCTCCTGCCCTCGGCCACAACACAGCAGTAAATCTAGCAGATTTCAGTCTGACTGCAGCTTTAGGCAACTCCTGCCTCAGATAACAAATCATGGCAATATGTAAACAGAGCGAAAAGACAGCAACAACGCAACAAACTTATTTCACCATCTTCAGCAGAGGCACATGGTCGAGTAGGACAAGAGCTACAATTCACAAGTGCAACAGCTGTTAAACAATCAAATAACAAGCAGAATATAACCACTGGTCAGCAAAAGAACATGTTATTTCAGCAGTTGCAGACATACAGAAAATACTGCAGTCAGACTTCACTACGCCACCTCCTGCAGACGTCACTGTATCCATGGACATCTACTGGATGCTGCTTCACTTAATAATGTATTTTTCAGTATTTTATTGTATTGAAATAGACTCATGGCTCTTAATTCTCCCTATGATAGTAGTTTTGAGAAGCCATAATGGGTTTAAGTATTTGTCAGTATTGGTCACTCTCAACAAGCCCTGAGATTGGAAAGTCAGCTATGTTTAGAGACATCCATGTTTGGTTTCGTCATATTTCAGATTATTCCCATATTAGTGTTGTATGTGTAGTATATTAGAGATTTTTTTCCCTTACGTTGTGACACAGTATCGAGTAGTAATAGAACAATTCTATCATACACTCAATCTGACACTGCTTAAACTGTTTCTTGCTTAAAAAGTACTTCTGTTCATGCTGAAATTTGACTTTCTTTTTCCCAGTTTCTGTTCTTTTATTTTTGGCTTCTGTCTTTTTAGTTTCCCCACAAGGATCATTAAAGTTTCATATACAGTAAAATCACACTTTATTATTAAAATTATCATTTAATACTAAATGTTGAAAGGGTCCGTTTGAAGAAGAATAAAATATCAGTATCTTTCTTTAGTTAATCACTTAATATCAAAGGATTCTTTTTTTGTTTTTTTTGTGTCAGAACAACATAAATATTAATTTCATGCTGTCACTCAACTTCTTAAAAGCACAGGTGTGACTTCTTTCAAATGTTGCTTTTCTCATCTCAGAGATAAATTCTCCAAATTGATGCAGCTTTTTGGATTGATAGTCATGAATGTATTAATGTTCGTAAACAACGAGCGTAGCCCCCCCGCCTGTCCGGCTGGTCGGCTTTCTCATTTGAATTTCAATCTCTCCGTCTGTGATCCCCATGTTTACCCGTCCCTCTCCTCTCCATCTACCCTCCTCCTCCCCCTCCTCCACCTCTCCGCTCATTTGTCTGCTGATGAGGAGGATCAAGCTTTGATATCAGATGAGACTTGAGACCTCTCGCCTCAGCTGATAGATGAGGGAGGGAGGGGTGGATGAAGGTGATGACACAGATATCAGAGAGTTGGGTGGAGAGATAAGGATGTGAAGCAAAAGAAAGAAGAGGATAAAATCATCGGTTATAACTTCAGTTTAGCAGCGACGACAAGCGTCTCACTGGCTGTGGCGCTACATGCTAACACCTTAGCATAGTCAGTAGTGACTGACATTAAGAGCAATACTAACACTGTAGCATTACGTAAGCTGCATTAGAGATATCTAAAACAGATCCCAACTAGATCCTCAGATGTTCTGGTGCTGGACCATGAGGATTTATAAAGGCTTGAATTTATATTACCAAACATGTCAGTTATTTATCTGATGAATAATTTAGTCTATTTAGTCTATGAAATGTCCAAGATTCCAGAGGACAGAGTGACATCCTAAGACTGCTTGATTTGTCTGATCAACGGTCCAAAACACAAAGACAATGCAACAATTTAAATATGAGAGCCGTGGGTTCTTCCACCCAGCTTAATCGACTCTTGACATTTAAAGTACATTTGTTTAAGCCTATGGAAATGGAATGAAAGCACGAGCAGCCACACATTAGGACACAGAGGATTACTGTTACATATTCCTCAGGCGCATTGGTTAAGTCTGTGTTAACACCCTCACAGCACAGAGCGAGGCTGCACGACGCGTGTAAACATGTAACCCACAGATAAAGTGTTGAGCCGTCAGGGACCAAACACGGGTCACTGAATTCAGTGCATGCTGTCAAATGAGAAACACCTGCAGGCCGCGAGGAAGAGGTCACATACTGTGATGTCACTTCCTCTTACAGCAATGAAATGGACACACACTAGCAAAGATGAATGAGGGAGTAGTAAAGGAGATGTTTGACAAGAAATACCAGCTGACAGAGAGAGTGATGAGAACGGAAAAATGTGAAAAATGGCATGCAGGCGCGCACACACACACACACTCAAGAGTGCTGCGGTTGCATGTTTTGGGAAGCTCCACCATCAGCAGTCTGTCAGAGTTCGCCTGTAAACTGTAACTGAGCTGACACCAGATCAGCTCAGCTCTCATCTTCTGATGAACTGGACCTAGACACACTTACATTACACGGCGTGTGTGCTCGCGTGTATGTGCCCTTGTTTACATCACTGTGAGGACATACACCAGGTGACCGAGTCACATTGTGGAAACCCACCTCACTCTGTGGACTGATGGTTCAGCCTGGTTCCAGTCCACAGAACATGTGACGAATGGTGTCATCATCAAAGTGCAGTCTGATGTGAAAACACTGTCTCTCTGCTTACACATACACAGAAGATGGAGAACAATGTGCAGGTGAAATCTGCATGTTAAAGAGTGTTTAGACTGAAGATGAATCTAACCTCACTGAGGGAATGAACAAAGAGTCGGCAGAGAGACACAAAGGATCGGCACAAAGGGAGATGTATCTGTGCGAGTTGAAAATGTTTCACGCTTAAGTAGCTGGATCCTGGAGAACAGTCAGAGCTCATTCAAACACATTTCTAACTAGCACGACTAGCATCTGTACATTTGTCAAACACAGAGTGCAACACTCCTGTGGTCGAATTTGCAGAAATAAATCCAAGCCAAAAATCTGCTTCCTCTTTAACCTAAATGCAACAAAAGCTGCTGGTTGGACATAAGCTATCCAAAGATGTCACCTAGAGCTTTAGGAAACTGTAAGCAACTTCTATCACTATTTTTAGGCCTTTTAGGTCACACACGTCAGAGCATAAAGTGATCTAAAAAGAAAATAATCATTAGCTGCAAACCAGGTGTTGATTCTCTAACCAGCAGCCACTGATGCAGGCTGATAATGGTATCACATTAATGGATTTCTGCTTGAAATACAGAGTGATTAGTTTGTAGAGTACTCACTTCAACTGCTGCTCAGTAGTGGCACCGAGGGGTGGGTGGGGGATGGTGGGGCTGTGAAGGTCTGAATGCAGAGGTAAATTTAATCTCTTTACACCTGCTCACAACTGCACCACCCCCCAACCCCCAACCCCACTTTCATTCATTCACCCTCTCCCTGCTTTCACTCAGTACTTCATGTTATAGTGGGCTGATTGGCATTTGATAATAAATGCTTCAAGGGGACAAACAATCCCATATTGGAGGCTGCGGTATACACACACACAAACACACGCACACACACACACATACACACACACTACTCTTAACACTGTACATGCTCTTGCATGCAATCTGCGAGCGACAATTTAATCATGATCCTGGGCTCGGTCTAATCCATATCAAAGATAAAATTCTTTTTAATCCCCTCACCGCTAACTGCAAGCCAAAACACACACACACGTACACACACCCACACAGGTAGAGTGTGTGTGTGTGTGTGTGTGACAGTGTCAGATTTATGGTCCCTGGGCCATCTGCAGTGGACTTTGATAACCTGATCATAGCTCCTGATAACAACAGCAGTACTCCGAATCCTCAACCTCTGCCCCTGTTGGTATTTGTGTTCATGGGTGGACAAAATAATGGAAACACCTCTGCACTGAGGTTTTGGTGTGTTTTTAGTTGAATCCTGATTTTGCCTTCTAATCATTTAGCTCCAGCTGCACAGCAGATCACAGTTAAATATTTAGCTTCAGTGGTGGATTAAAACTCATTCAGTGACAGCAATAGGGACCAGTTCACGCATTTGTTTATGATGGTTTGTTGTATGATGGTGTTACATCTGAATCCATGTGGAAAATGTACTGTACTGTCTCTACCAAAATTCCACATCTGTCATATGATGAATATGATTTATCTCTGGCTGTAATGATGGTTGCATAGATTGCATGAGAAATGGTGGTTTAGGCTTATGGCAATTCAAAATCATATCAACCAACAAAGATTTAAGAGGATATTGATGTTTTTCTTTTGGCCTGTGGCTCTAATCATCAATCACTCTGCTCTGGTAATCCACCAGTAATTTCCTGAATATATATGTTGCATTTAGAACTAGAATATGATGCAGAGCAGCCTAAGCTTTGCCCCCTGTGGTGTATTTTCCTCTATGTTTGTACCTTTAGCTCCTGCAGCACCAGCTGTCCCTCACCTCTGTCTGCTCTCCACCTCTCTGTCATCTTTTGGGAAGGGGATGATTACTCTGCTGAAAGCTGATGAACCTGATGTTCATCAGTGCAACCCACTCTGCTTCTTCATTTACTTTAGTTTAATAAATCAGTGGAGATACACGCAGTGTATTTGACCTGACGTAAACAGACTCCTGAAGCCTCGCTCCGTGCTCTGGGGAAGTTAATGATATGGAAACACTAGAATTCTGATGAGAAAATATTAAACGTCAACATCTGACAAATTAACACTGACAATTAACTGAGCTGTTAATCATGTTGCGCTGTTACTTCATCAGACCAGGCTGATCCAAAGCTGTGATGCATTCACACCTGTTCCTCACATGTCTCAGGCTGCGTTCAGACTGGCTTTAGCCCTGTGTGGAAAAAAAAACAGCTCTCTCAATCAACTGAACAGTCAGGCAGAGCAGCAGAGGTGCTAACACAGAAGAACACACAGAGGAACCTAAGACAACACAATGCAATGTCATATAGCAAGGCACTGCACACACCTACTGCCAGCCATCTACCACCTTTACTATATCTAAAACTAGGAAGCATATACTTCATGCAGGACTGCTGTTTCTATCATCTCGGCTTTTCCACTGTGACAATTCCAACCATTACTTACTGAATACTACTGCACAACAAACGCTAGTGATCTTATAGTATTTCTAAACTTAGCCTTAAAGTCTCCTCGATCCTAAAAGTCTACTTCTCTGCTAAATAATTTAATCGTCTGACTGAGAAATATTTCTCTCACCCTCACCCCCCCTCCCCCTCCCCCTCCCCACCCCGTTTGTGTGTTTTGCGGAGTTACTATATATAAACACACTGATCGCGTTTGAGTGATCTGTGCTTTCATGTCGGCAGGAGCGTGGAGACAAGCTGACCGCGAGGCATCGTGACGTCTTCCTTTTTCATCCTGAGATCAAAATCGCAACACTTTTAGTTCCTCTATGTGCTCCTTTGTGCCTCTCTCCGTTAAAAAAAAGTGATAAAAGAAACTCAAAACGACCTACTTTTTCTACTTTCTCCCTTCTTTTTGGCTTCCTCAAAAGACTGTTAAAAGTGCCGTCTCCGTCTTCTTCCGGATGACAGCAAGGGAAGTTAAAGCAGGTTATTTTTGTCTCTTGTGGAGATCTTTCTGATACCTCTTGCCCTTCACACTTACATCACTGCTGCCATTTTCATGCTACTGTTAAAACAAAGAGGAGAGGAAGAAAAAAACAAAACAAAACCAGCTTTCTCTTTCTAGGTCATTTAAATGCATAAGCAGTGCTGTTTTCCAGAGAGCTGGACAGAGGGCCGAAACAGAGCTCTGTGCTGTGCTGCAACTGTCAGCGTGAGCGGTGGAAGTGTTAAAGGCCAGCGCCTCACTTCTGCTTCATTATTTATCTGGCCTTTTATCCTTTTGTTGGGTTATTTATGAGCTTCAAACAGGTGGCCCTGCCACAGAGGAAGAGAGGACAGAGGAGAGGGTGAGAGGTGGGGGGGGGCGGACGAGGAGAAAGTTGAAAGCGAGGAGGAGATAGAGAGGAAAGAAAAGAGTGGAAAAGGTCAGGCAATGAGGAAGAGAAGCATCATATTGGCAGCTCATATGGCATCCAGTGAAAAGCCACTGATTTTTATTTTTTTTATTTCTTTACATCTAGAGAATTTCTGTTGGATTCCGGGAATTATCATAGAGATAAACTCAGAGGGGAGACGTTTGCTTTATGTGATTGATATTTAATTCTACTATTAGATATGTAGATAAATGTAAATTACGTACAAGAAAACCTGATATTTAACATATATGCAATTTTTAAAAAATGAGAATAAAACCTAACTGAGCAACTGTCATTAGCTCTCATTTAGTAAGTTAGTCTTTTTAGGAACTCTGTTCTGTTTAATGTCAAAACTCACTCACTGACTCCACAGGATCAGTCATCAAGTCACATGAATGACAGACATTGTTTTGTTTTACAGAGACAGAGACAGCGGAGGGATAGATTCTACCTTTTTGAAAACCAGCCAAAGGTTGAGATGAGAGCCCAGCTGTTAATGGATTTTTGGGACACACTGTTTTTTTGTTCTTCAGGCTCTGTGCTTCAGCACATTCAATTTGAAATACAATAAAGGAGACTATATTAAAGTGCCAAGTTTCTGCTTTAATTTGAGTAGGTTTACGTCAATACAGATAAAACTGTGTGGGGGATACAGCCCTTTCAACACACTGCGTCCAGATGGACATCCAAATGTCCAAAGGTAATTGGACAACACTGAATGTCTCTTGGGAAACTGTGTGTCATTTCAACATTAGTTAATGGTGGGTGGATCAGGCCTCTACAGTAAAGCATTTAAAGCATGATGGGACTAAAACTGTCACCTGATTCAGGACTCGTTGTTTTTAATAATATTCACATTTGATTACAGCCTCTCTAAAAACCATTAAATTAGTTTTGTCTGAGGTTAAGGCTCAGACGTGACGTCAGATCAGTTCTTTTTCACAGACTAACTTAGTGGAGCAAAACGCAGTGAGGATGAGCCGTCTGCCTCTTTACATCCTCATCCAACTGTCCCTCACTCTAATTGTCTCTAACTGTCAGCTGTGATTTTATTTTTAGTTTAGAAGATCATCTCGATTTGTCAGACCCTCATTCCCTCAGTGGTTGAATATCATCAGGTAAGCACTACACAATGTCAGTTTGTATTAAACCAAAAATAATCACTGTTTCCTTTACACTTCTTAATTCTGAATGATATTTGCTGTTATTAGTTCATGTTCACATATTAGAGATACTAAAGTGTCTCGGAAAGTTTAGAATTATCTGTGGAGATGAAAATGACGGAATCATTTGACCGTTTTGTGTTTATAGGAATGTGCAAATATCATTGGTTGCATTAGTGTCTTTTTTTTCTTTTTAACTATTCTGGATATTTTTAGGCTTTTATTTGATAGAGACAGTGAGGGCAGACAGCAGGCAGAAAAAGAGAGAAGGGAAATGACATGCAACAAATGGTCCAGCCAGATGAGACCTGAACCAGGGACTCACTGCTCAGTCTTTTTGGTTTTTTAATGCTGTTATTTGACAAACAGCAAATGTGTGTGCCCTAACCATTCTTCTATAAGGTCACTCTGTGTTATTGCATTAGATAAAGTGAATTTTGTTGCTAAAAATAGTTCTTACCAACAGAGTGCTTCAATTTTGATGCACTTCTGATAAAAATAGTACATTTTCTGATCTATGTTTAAACCGTTCAGAGGTCATTGTGTGTCACTGTAAAAATGTCTAGTTTTGGCCAAGTAGGGACTCCATACCATCTGATCTGAAGGTGGCGCACAGTCTAGACTTCTCTATATGGAAGCTGCCCTCCGATAACTAAGGATAGAAGTTATATGACTTGACAACAAAAAAAGCACTGCAGGTTAAATCATGAGTTCAGGCCCAGTAACACCATTAAGCACAAACCCCCAGATGACTGTAAAACTAGATCTATTTTCAGTTTTTCTAAAAAATAATAAAAATAATAATATTAATGATAATATTCTGAACTCAGGTGAACTAATTGTCTCTTGTTGGGCCTGTGAAGCAGAGAGCAGACTCACATTCACTTTCTATTAATATCTTTGATTATTAGCAGTGATTACTGTATCTGGTTGTACAATCAGGATCATCACTCCAGCTTATATCTTACTCCATTTCTCTCTCACCATGTCTCTCTACCTCTGGGTGCAGATCTTACATTTATGCTCCCCTGTTCCTCCTCCTCTGTGCCTCACCCCTCCCCTTCTCTCTCTCTCCACCTCTCCTCCACACACACAGCAGGTGGTGGAGGCTCATTGCAGTAAAATGAGAAAATCACCACCCCATTTAATCATCATAGGTGGATGGAGGATGCAAATAAGTGAAGGAATGAATTTTATGCAGCAGGAAAGAGGTGGGGGGGGTTCACCGTCTAAGATGTGTCTGCAGGTAAAAACACAGATATGCAAGAATGACCAAACTCATCCTCAGCACGATGTTGATCTCAGGCTGTTGTTTGTCTGTTGGATTCGATCTTCCTGCAGCACAGCTCACTGGTGCAAGATTTTTTGGGTAATATATCATGTATTTGTACAGGTCCCTGTTTACAAAATAAAGAACCAAGTCCCAAGGCAACCCAGGCATTCAGCTTGAAATAGCTTCCCAGTTTAGGTTTTGCCAGATTAAAGCAATTTGCATTAAGGATCGCAACTCAAGATGGAATTATGTTTCCGCAGAGATAGTGAACATGCAAATGTCTCTACAATGTAACCACAAGTCACAGGACTGCTAACATGGACACATTTAATTTGCACTTCCTGATTTCACACATTATAAATCCAATCCTTACATGTAAAAGAAATACATGTGAACATGTGAGAACAATATATGTGGAAAGAACAAAGCAAAACACGCAGACACTACGTCTCTAGGTAAATATAAACAGGAATGAGAAAGGCTCAGGTGTAATTTAATAAAATATTGTATGTCCCTGTGCTGATTAACATTAGAGAACATCAGAGAAAGGTTTTCTGAAAATAACAACATATATCAGAGCTAAGACTTCCAGGACTATTACATAATACTGTAACAAATGCAAAAAACAGACTGTAGAGGTCAAAGAGTTAAAAGACTAGAATAAGAAGAATACCACTAGAGAGAAAAGAAAGAGAAGAGAGAGGTGAGGAATTACACAAAGACCTACATGTGTAGGAGGAAGATGGATGGAACAGATGGAAAAGGAAGCAAGAGAAGCAAAAACAGGAGGAGGAGACAGTAACAAGCCAGACATGGAAGACTGAAAGAAATGACAATGAAGAGGAAGAACCAGGGATACAGACAGAAATACAAAAGAGAGCAAAGATAGAGGGAAACATTAAAAATGGGGGTGACCACCAAATGGCTGAGAACCACATGGGCCTTAGTGCTCTGAGCAGAGTCTCCCCGGGTCGACTCCCGATCCGGCTGGACCTTTGCTGAATGTCATTCCCCTGCTCACTGCCCCCTCATTTCCTGTCTATTTTCACTGTCCCAATCTAATAAAGGCATAAAAGCCCAAAAAAATAACTTCAAGAAGGAAATGTTAGAGGTGAAAAAGGAGGAAGAGGAAGGAAAAAATAGGATGAAAGATGGAGGAGCCAGACACAGGGTGGTGTCTTTAAATGGACAAACAGTGCAGCTCGGTGTGTGACTTGATTTCAAATTATCTCCTCATATTGTAATTTCCTTCTTATTAAACAGCTACTGGTCACATTTAAAGACGATGAACCCTGGAAGTCAATTACAGGAGAGTAAAACCTCTCTCTCTCTCTCTCTCTCCCTTTTTCTCTCTCTAATGGATGGGGGAAATGTGTCTCGCCCCTCGCTGCCTATTCATTCCTCAGTGTAATCAATGAGCTCTGTCAGCTGATGTTTATACAATGATACTTGAGCACTTTCATCCTGCTGCTTAAACTAATTACATATAGTCCATTTTTGCTGCCATGGAAATACGAGGAGAAGAAGCAGGGCGGGGCAGAATTTGTTTCCTCACGCTAAGCTGGCTTTAATATCTCTGAAATGAGTTACCGATACTGGGTGGTTGGTAGTGAGAAGCAAGGGATGGGAGGGGGATGGAGGAGTGAAACAAAAAAAAGCCCTAATGTGGAAAAAACACTGAAGGAAATGGAGATAAGGACAGAAAAAAACTTTCCACTTGACCCAGTTAGAGGATAACTCCAGTATTTTTGAACCTGGGTCTTATTTTCCCATGTTTCTGAGTGTAAATAATTGATAAGGACAAAAATCTTTGGAATTGGTGCAATAGTGAGCAAGAATAGTGTACCCCAACTCCATGAATAGCTGCTGCAATGTAATCCAATGGGCATCTGACTTCATCAAACTCATGACCTCATATTGTTGTCTGACAACATTATGGATAAGATTCATACAGATATAGACCTTTTTTTTTTTATTATTAAACCAGAAACATCACTACATATAAACTACCAGACTCCATTTACAAAAACAAGAATTTTACAGAGCAGAACACAGGAGAGTTTTCCTCTTTTATTTCCCCTTGTAACATTTAGTTCTTTTCTCTTTGTCTGACTGTGTTGCTGTATTGCTACGTTCTGCATGACATACTCTATGTGTTTTTTATGTCTGCAACATTCCATCAAATGGAAATACTCTGGATATCTTCTGCATTATTTTGTACAAATTTCAAATTCTTTTAAACAAATCAAATCAAAATTTGAGTTGTAAAGCATGAGTTTGTGCTGGGTTTGAAGAGTTTTATAATATTTTAATTTTTTATTTTTTGGAGGACAAACTGAAAAAGCAATTTGGCACTCAAAATGCCACCATGCTATTGTATAAGTGTTTGTTTGATACTGAAGCTGTTCACAGATTTGAGGACAACTGCCTCTTTTTTTGTGGAAAAAAAAGCTTCTCTGAAAAGTTGAGCTAATTTTAACAAAGTGTGAGTTCTGTGGAAAATGAGGCATGGAAAACAAAAAGATTTGCCTGAGGAGGATTAAAAGTGGATGCCAGCGCTGTGAAACAGCTGAAAAATGACATTAGCACCATGAAAAGACGCCCAGCAGACGCATGACCTCACATGAAAGACTATTAAACAATGTTTTGGTCCATAAGGCCTGAGATTTGTCCTGCACCTGTCGCTCATTCAGTGAGGGTTTATGGCTCTTTACTGTAGCACTGGAAACATATTTACAACCCTTCCTTCACATCTGTGTGTGCGTGTGTGTGTGTGCATGTGTTGGTCATCCAGCCAATCTGC
>BRZM01001647.1:0-14274 GCA_033238685.1 Lates japonicus | reverse complement strand
ATGTCATTCAGACAAACACGTACACACACGTGCACACACAAACACATTTCTCTGTGTGTATGTGTGCTCTTTGGTTAACTATGTCTCCCAGGCCAGCCAAAGCTGCATACTTGTCCAAAGCACTGTACTTTCATGTCAATTTGCCATTTCACAAGGGGCAGCCAACTCACTGCGCCATTCACAATCTATCCGTGGCCCTGGATGAAAAGTTTCTGTGGCAAAAACTTCGGCAAAGCACTAGAGTTATCTAATTTCATGACTCGTGTCATAAAATAAATAAATCTTAAACTTTAAATTATTCCATTGTATAGTAGGTTCCATAAAAACCATAAATATTTATGGATGCACCTTGTATGAATGAAGTTTGATGTGTTTTTCACAGATAATTATTCAGTAAGAGATGGGAGTGGTCTTTTCAACATTCATCTTTTTGCAGTGGGTCTATGAGCTGGGTCTCTGGATGATTCATGAAAGCACCTTACTAAGTCCCCACCTGATACTGGGGAACGTCCATTGTACCACAATGTAGCTTCAGTTACTCAGGGGGTGACAGGATGACATGGTTAAGGTTGGAGTTTTAAGTGGCCATAATAAATACTTGTATAGTATAACAATTTCTGTTACAGCGTGACCTGAACATGACCTTGCCCTCGATCAGACCATTAAACATATCTACTAACACACAGATATACTAGCTTAAAGTTTTGGCCAAGCACAAGCTCACAGGCTCTGGGAATCCATAGCGAACAAACTCATAGCTGTGTAAAAGGCTGTCACTCAGTGAAACTCAACAGCAGAGGTTAAGGGAGGAAAAAAGCATCAAGTTTAACCTGTCTGATCATAAAAAAAAAAACATCTGACATCGTAGGACTGATGAAAGGATACAAATGAGCCAATCACTTCACTGTAGTCAGAAACAGCAATACTGTCCTCAAAGACAGTAAGTGAAGTGAACTTTCTTCAGTGGGCTCATATGGCTTACAGCAGAGTACCCCAAGAGTCAAAGTCAAAGACTCCCACTGTGAGACAGATTGGTAGAATGTCAGCTTCACTAATTACAGAAACTGCTGGAAGAGAGGATGATTCAACAGTGGCCTCTCACCAAAATCAACATGACAGAGGGGAAAATTGCTGATCATACACCTTAATGGTGGAATGGATTAGGACAGTGGATGAAGGACAGGATTCACTTTCTTGTTGTGTAGGTGTAACTTATGTTGCTGTTACTTTCCTTTAACAATTTAAGTAAGTTAGGAGACTAGAAACCCATAGGCAACCTTGATCAACCACTCCCTAAAGTATTCGAGAGTTGTGTTATTGAGACTGTGATCTTATTTCAACATAGCGTGGTAGCATTCTGCGACAAAATAACACATGATCAAAAGTCATGGTGGATTCAGACACTGGTCTGTATGGCTGTGTGTGTGTGCATATATGTGTGTATGCTTTCATATATTTGTGTGGCAACCACGAGAGTAAATAACCACTGAAGGAAGCTGTCATTTTTCAGATTTTATTTGGATTGTCTATGTTCCCTTGGCAACTGGTGAAGGGGATTAGTAAGTATTCTATGTCTGGTCATAGAGGTCAAGGATAGCTCTCTGTCATTCTGTCTTTCTGTTTGACACACACACACATGCACGCACACACATACACTGTCACAGTCGTATAGCATTTTTGCTGTCACTTGCCCCTGTGCTCTTGGTTTAAAATGCAAAGCAGCAGGAGATTAAAAGCCATAGACCTGGCTGTCCGTCTCAGGCTGCCGTCACCACTGTTTGAAAACACATTTTGTGCAGTCGGTCTGAAGTCAATAAGGTTGCTGGGGAGATAAGGCAATAGGCAGACAGAGGAGAAGAGGGTGAAAAGAAAGAGAGACAGAGGGAGAATGAGAGAGAGAGTGAGAGAGAGAGAGAGAATAGCAGACTAGGAAAGAAATGGTGAAAGAGAGATAGTAGGGAGGTCACTGCACAAAAACTTCAACAAACTACAACCTCTAAAAAAACACTTATCTCTGCCCTGTTTTCCTTCATCTCTCAGTCCCACTTATCTCTGAGGAGATAAATGGGACTGGAGAAGTTGGGTAAGAGAACTGGTTTTGAATTGGAGCCTGCTGACAATTTTGAAGACCCAGGGATTAGCTCCTAAACATGCTTTTGGGATCTTCTTATTAAAGCAGAATATGGACCTTCTTGGCTTAAACTTTCTATACATTGCGGTGAAATAAGCATCAGCAGTGCACGTGGGTTGTGTTTTCAGCAAGGCGGATGGGAGCCAGCACGCAAAAGAGTGGCTTCTGTCTTCACAAGAGTGATACGATGAAATGTAGTTACTCTGCAACAATATTTTAGCATAAAGGGAGGCGTCTGCATTTCCTGTATTTTTAATGCCAGTAACAATGAGCAGAATCTGATCTGATGAACTGCAAATGATGCTGAATCATTAAGACAGCAGGTGGGTAATTGTAAATGTTAACTAACTCTAAAGCAGACAAACAGGAAAATATGCAAATAGTCATATTCAAAGTACACACTGAAACACACACATACACACACTAAAACTGTAAGGGGTCACAATGAAAGAACAGAGGTTAGAAATGTGAGACCCTTTCACTTTGATTTTAATGGCTGACCCCACTTAGGAGAAAAGGAGTCAAAATGGAACATGGAAGAAGAATAATAAACATAAAATAAAATGAAAAAAACCTTCACCAGTCTACACATTGCATTTAAAATTAGTCTTCTCTCCATCCAGTGTTTCTTTTTCTTTTCTTTTCTTTTTTACTGCAAGAGCCCATATGAATCATTGAGAAGGGTCTCTTTAAGTTATTGTGTTGATAAAACATGCATTCACTGCATGTCAGTGGGTCACTGAAAAATCTGTGATAAAGAAAAGAAATAATTGTGGCAGGGTTAGCCTAAGACACACACACAAACTTGAGTATGTTCATTTACAATTTACATTTCAACTGCTCAGAAATGTTCATTTAGCAGTAAGTTGTGTAATGTCTTGAATTTTTGAGGGGTTGCAAAAGTATGTTTCAAATTAGTATGATTTAAAAAAACGAAAATAAAAAAGATAAACACATCTATAAGATACATTTAACCCTATAACGCCTAACGTATCATATTTGATACATGAGTTTTTCAGCCCTCCAGCCCTATTTTTTTCCCTGAAAAACCTGATGTATACAATCAGATACATGCAGTGCACAGATAATCCAACACGGGGTAGTAATTTACTCATTAGAGGGCCTTCCAGTGACAAATTGAAACTCATATATGGAAAATAATATTTAAAAAATTTTTTGTTTGTTTGTTCAGAGGGACCAATAAAGGCTCCAAGTTCAAAGAATTGGAATTTTCTGTCAATTATTTAATGGTTTAGGCTTTACAGGGTTAAGTTACGTTTCAGAGGTAAGAAACAGTGACATTTGTAATAATGCAAATTACTAAAAATCCAACCATATACAGTACCTTAACCACAAGAAGTACTTGTGGAAGTCAGTTAAACAATATGTATATATTATATATAACAAAATGCGCACCATTACACTGGCAAAATGTCATAACAGTTAATTAATTCAACTACAATAACTAACATGAGGGGTTCCAGTTATAATGGAAACTCCTGTAATAGACACTATTTGATCTTGAAACAGTAAATCCCAGGAACACATTTCATTTTTTTTAAAAGACCAATGAAACAAACCCTGGATTACTGCAGTGAGCTACAGAAGATAGCTGAACAGTGATAAGTCCTAAAGTAGTATCAGGTCTTTGGCTCTCTGTAGTGACGTACTGCATTTGAACACAGCTATGTCTGATACTGCTGCTGACTTCCAGGTTTCAGCTTTTATCTTCTACTTTAAAAGCTGCTAGTAAACATAACTCTGGATGGTGATAATGTGTCAAAGGGAAGTACAGCAATATACTGTTTCACCCATTTTGCTTTGTGTATGTGTGTCCTTGTATTTTAGTTTTCAAATTTGTCACAAGTCTCCCAAAAGGAAAGGTAGAAACTAGGTTATCATGGTAAGTAATTAGTGGAAGATGGTGTGGTGGTAAATGCAAGCCTATTATGGAGGAATACTTTTCTCAGTGAAATCTCTCTATTAAATCACCATACTGATGGAGAAGGAAAAAGTGATATATAAAACATTATTTACATTGCATTACCTTGGAACACAGTAATCATGATTGCTGTACAATTCTGGACCAGACTTAAATTTCTGTAAGTACTGCTCTGTGTATACAATGGCAACAATGAGCTTTATGGCTTATTAGGTCTGTGGGTGGTTTTGTGAAAATGCAACCACATTTCTTTGGACTAATTGACAGATTCAGTTGTTCATGTGAAACACTGTGTCAGTGTAAGGTGTCCATTAATATACCACGTGCAGACAAATCACCGCCTACTCCAGGCTAGTCAGTCCTGTAGGCAGGACACTGATCATTTGCCATGCTTACACTCAGGGACTACACCCACTCCATCAGGGAGCCCATGTCTCACTTAAATTTACCTAATACCAAGACCTAGAGATCACTACTGCTCTTAAAGTTGTTTTTAAGCTGCCACAAAATAACCTATATCAGCATATACAAGGAAACTGATGAAGGTCTCAGAGGCAAACGTGCTGAAGGTGAAGTCATTGGAGGCAATTTCAGAAATATGTCAACAAACAAGAAAGACCTAAATGTGACAGAACTCAAAAGCAGCAGCAGCAGCACAGAACTCTTCCGAGACTTGATATCTACCAATCAGCAAGAACTGGACACCTCAGTGATTCTTGTGTACAATGACTGGACTCAAACAACAATAGATAAACAACTGTCTTGCCCGAACAGGAGAACAAACTGATTTCTTGGCAGGACAATGTGACAAATCCCAAAAAACATAAAACAATCTCCTTGTCAGACAGCATAAGTGTACCCTGCCAACGGACATGCCTCTGCTTACCTGTATCCACTATTAACACCCATAGTGCAGTATTATGAACACAACTATCGAGCTGTAGAATTTTGGCACTCATAATGTGTTATACCATAATGCGGCAAACCTCTCCAACTTGGTACATAATTCAGATTAAAGCACATATACAAAAAATTCAAAATATATATATATATATAAAAAAATCAAAAGATTATCTGTCCCAAGCATACTTTAAAGTTTATTCATCAGATTTAGTAAAAAAAAAAAAAAAAGGGGGGGGGGGGGGATTTTCAAATGTCTAACTATGTATTTAACTATATATGTGTCAATACGAAATTAACTATTCTCCTTCAGTTTATGAGAATCTGACATTGTGAGGGATTGACATTTATTGCAGTAACAAAATATAAGAGTGAAAAGCGCCATGCTGGCCCTGTTTGTCCTGTCTTTGTCTTTGTCCCATCCAGACCCCATGCTGATATAAGCCCTGTGCTTTACCAAGACAGCCTGTCGTTTTTTATGATGAAACCAGATGAGATTTAGAGAGGGATCTGAGAGAGGCGGGAAGAGGGATGGATTTTTTCTCCTCTGACACCCCAGCGGAGGAACTACAACGTCCGATTTTCATTTCAGAGGAAAAACTCAGGGGAGTCTGAGTTATGGACATGACAACAAACGCTGTTTTACTGCCCATGATGCGCTCTGTTTGTCCATCTCGCTCCGTCTCTGTGATGATTCTCTCCCTGCCTGTCTGGCTGACGTGTTTAGTTGTCTGCTTGTGGATCGTTGCGTCTGTCTGCCTATCTATCTGCCTATCTATCTGTCTTATTGTGAGTCAGTTTGTCTTTCAGCTTGTCCCCGTGTTATTTTGTACCTTAGTCTTTATGCCCCTCAGAAGTTGAAGAAGTACAATGTAATTCTCTTGCCTTTGCCATCGACTAGCCGTCCTAATAATGGATGCAATGTTCAGTTCCCTGGCCAATGTGACTCACTGACATGATCTATCCATCTGCTATTTTGAACCATCATTGTCTCTCTCTCTGCATTCCTGCTGTGGTGGTAGCACTGAATGTACCCCCTTTGTGCCTGAGAATTGGCTTTACATTTGTGGTGTCATTTAATGCCTTTCTTGGCAGATCATTTGCTTGTTCATTATGTGGGTTAGTTTTATGAGCTGTCCCCCGGCTTGTGCAATAGTCATGCTTGTGATACATGCAGATAATTATCCAGCAGCAATCATCTCTCAGATGGTCAATAATAATATGACATTAGGCTGATGGAGTGGAGGTATATACTGTGTTGTTGCAATCCTATAGGGATTTACATGAGACCATGTACTGGACCTCTGTTGTACTTCATGAGGTAGAGGGAAGGAGGGAGGGATATTGTCTAATAAAATTTCTATGGTTTGAAGACAGAGAAGAGGTGTATGCTGTGGCCATGGGGATGGACATAAAACCACATGCCCATGTTATTCATGAAGGAGGGAATCAAGCAGATGCTGAGAATAAAAAAAGGTTATGATGGAAAATGGAAATGGGAGGCATTTCTTTAGCCCTCGGTTCTGTTATATATGCTCAAAAGATAAAGAGTGGGGCAAATGCACACTCAAGGGACACTACATAGTACAGTTTTCTTTTGTATGATATGTTTTGTTCAGAAGCCAGTATGTAACTGAGCTTGGAAGACGCAGAGTAAGAGGTGGAGAGTGAGAAAGAAAAGTGAAAGTAAAAAAAGAGAGAACTGTGAGGAAATTGACAGAGAATAAGACTTAAGTACATAAACTAACAGGGTACTTTCACTACTTGATCCCTCTACAAGTTAGTCCACATCTTTTTATTTTTTTTACCAAGAGGCAAGCCATATCCAATTAACAACCAAAGTCAGGCATTTATTCACACATTACTTATTGATAAACCTGTTCTCTTTGTTAATGTAAAATGATTCAAAATGTTAACTGTGGGAATGAGGTCCTCTAAACTGATGTACATTTCACATTCCTGGAACTATTTGACAAATAATGATGTAAGCCATGTATTAGGATCAACATTAAAGCATGCTAATGATGCTCTGTTGGTGCTAAGAGGCTCCATGTGTAGCAAAATGAAACTCTTTACATGCTTACCCCATCATTGGACTATACAGTTGACACCACAATGAATATATATTTTTTGCCCTATTTTGACCTCGCCACTTATTATTATAGAGTTCTGATGATCATAAACCTGTTGTAGTACCATCTTCTTGTTCCTAGCTAATAATGGTGAAATATAATGCAGTTATTTGCTGCTTTAGCTCCAAAGTTTGACTGATTTGGTGCACTTAAATCTCTGAGTGCATCTTAGTGTGGTACTGACATTGCATTTACATCATTTGTGTGTTCCTGTTAGCTTAAGTGTAACTTCTCTACTGACATATCTAGTCCAAAAAGGCTAATAGAAAATCTTGAGCAGAGACTGAAGATGTTAGCAGCGTCCCAACAGCCTCAGGCCAATTACTTCCACTGTTGTGTTTCAGTGAGAAGTGGAGGAAGATGAGGGGATGGAAGGGACCAGGAAGAACAGGAAAAACAGAGGGAGGGGAAGAGAATGATAGGGGGTTAGGAGGGGACTGGGGGTGGAGTGCAGGACAAATAACAAATAAATAAGAACACTGGAAGGGAAAAAGAATAAGGGGAAGAGATAGTAATAATAATAACATGGTCACCAAAGGGCAAACATATGATGATCAGCTCTTTCAACCTCACTGATTTTGCTGTTGGACATTGTAGTGGTTTTATGTTGAGGCCAAAGGGCAAATGAGTGCAACTGGAAAATTGCTCCATGACTGTGTGCTGCATGAACATACACAAATACACAAAAAGGAAATGACAAAATTGTTCTATGCAAATAATAAAATGCACACACACATACTGTATAGTCTACTGAAATATGCACATATAGGACGCATATTGCCTATGGTCTTGCTAACGTACAGCCGATTTCCCATTACCATGTGTTGGCTTAGAGGGATACTGGTCTAGCAGACAGTGGCTGTACTGTATATTTGTGAAGTTTTAGAAAAAGCTGTAAATCCATATAAATCCACCAGAGTGTTGTTTGTGTGTGAGAGAGAAAACATAGTAATGGTCAGTTCTTTTCAGTGTCTTTGTATTTGTTCAGCTTCACAGTCCCTTATATTGAAATATTAATTTGGGGTGTTTGCTAGACCCTGCTATCTATATCTTTTCATCTCTTTCCTTTTCTCTCTTTGCTCTACTACTTTATATTTATGTTGTGCCCTACTTCTAGTCAGTCAATTCACTTAATCGATAAACTGGGAAGGGTTACTTCCTCTGGGAGAACATGTGCTCCTGTGTGTGTTTGAGTGTGTTGTATCTGTGTATTTTCGCATCTTGTGCTAAATGTGCTCAAGACAATACTGCAATACTCTTTCATGGCTGTTTTCAGGTAGGGGTGTGTACACCTCCTCTAAGTGTATACTTTTTTTTGTTGCATCATTGTGGAGCTTGAGGCAAAAATACCATTAATGAATCATCATAACGGAGCCAAGGAAGAAAAAAAAAATCCAAAAAACCTTCAAGAAAACGATACAATTTTGAATGTCTCTCTAAATAATGCCAACAACCTTAGAAAACCAAACAATGTTTTCATTTATTCACTTCTTCATTTTGCAACTTTATGAGCTTCTTTTTTTCAATTTGAGAAAGTGCATGCAGGTAGCAAAAACTAATGTGATTTTTAATTTCATGGACACTTTTGTTTTGAATTCAGGCTGTTTTATGAGTCTTCAAAAAAGCTGTTTAACAACAATTCATCATTTATATCTACAGAGTTCATCAAATTCTGCACACAAGTAAAGGGGTTAACTAAGTGGCTGAGTTCATGCCTTGACACCTTCCACTTTGTTGTTTATGTGAACATTCATCTGAGTGTCACTAAACTGTGTGTTACATGATTAGAACAGGTCTGAGGTCTCGTAATTCTTCTTACTAATAAAGACAAGATGTGACACCACGCCTTGTGTCAGCTTCAGTATATCATCCTAACACTGTGAAGCAACGCACACACATATCATTCCCCTGTGCGCCAACACACACGTGCACACACTCGTCACAGCTGTCAGCATTTCTCTACACTTACAGTACATGGTGCCTTCTATGTCTGTAATCATTTGTGACACGTGAGAAAAAGCAAACATAAGTCTTCTAACATATGAATTGTTTTACTTTTCAGTCTCATTCTCTGTCATCTTCTATGTCTAACACTACTGTTGACATATTGTGTGTACATTGTGAGGGCTTCATACGCACATGTAGATTTTTCATCAGCATTGTTTGTATTGTATTCAAATCAGTATTGTCATCCTCAGCATTTCAATGTACATATGTTCAGTACCATGCAAAACAAACAAATATAATCCCCTGAAATGTAAGGCATAACTTCAGTACTCATACAGTATAACACACATATTGTATACAAAGCAATACACACACACACACACACACACACACACACACACACACACACACAGTCTTTACCCCTATTATCTAAATCAACCATCCTTTATGTGATGATGGCTTAATAAAAACCTCTCACCCACACACACACACAGACACACACACACAACGGCACACACAGGCATTCAAATATGAGGGCACAGAGAGAGCGACAAAGCAGCAGCACATCTATCTCAGTGAGTCTTCATTATGGGTGATATGTCTACTGTGCACGACTTTATATTTAATAGTGATAAATATAGCAGAGTCTTCATTGCTGTTTTAGGACATGGGGCATACATCAACAGGAAAAATTATGTATATATAGCAAGTTTATAGTCTTTATCCTGTCATCTGCATTTCAGTTGTGTGTGTGTGTCTGTGTGTGTGTGTGGGTGAGAGGTTTTTATTAAGCCATCATCACATAAAGGATGGTTGATTTAGATAATAGGGGTAAAGACTGTGTGTGTGTGTGTGTGTGTGTGTGTGTGTGTGTGTGTGTGTATTGCTTTGTATACAATATGTGTGTTATACTGTATGAGTACTGAAGTTATGCCTTACATTTCAGGGGATTATATTTGTTTGTTTTGCATGGTACTGAACATATGTACATTGAAATGCTGAGGATGACAATACTGATTTGAATACAATACAAACAATGCTGATGAAAAATCTACATGTGCGTATGAAGCCCTCACAATGTACACACAATATGTCAACAGTAGTGTTAGACATAGAAGATGACAGAGAATGAGACTGAAAAGTAAAACAATTCATATGTTAGAAGACTTATGTTTGCTTTTTCTCACGTGTCACAAATGATTACAGACATAGAAGGCACCATGTACTGTAAGTGTAGAGAAATGCTGACAGCTGTGACGAGTGTGTGCACGTGTGTGTTGGCGCACAGGGGAATGATATGTGTGTGCGTTGCTTCACAGTGTTAGGATGATATACTGAAGCTGACACAAGGCGTGGTGTCACATCTTGTCTTTATTAGTAAGAAGAATTACGAGACCTCAGACCTGTTCTAATCATGTAACACACAGTTTAGTGACACTCAGATGAATGTTCACATAAACAACAAAGTGGAAGGTGTCAAGGCATGAACTCAGCCACTTAGTTAACCCCTTTACTTGTGTGCAGAATTTGATGAACTCTGTAGATATAAATGATGAATTGTTGTTAAACAGCTTTTTTGAAGACTCATAAAACAGCCTGAATTCAAAACAAAAGTGTCCATGAAATTAAAAATCACATTAGTTTTTGCTACCTGCATGCACTTTCTCAAATTGAAAAAAAGAAGCTCATAAAGTTGCAAAATGAAGAAGTGAATAAATGAAAACATTGTTTGGTTTTCTAAGGTTGTTGGCATTATTTAGAGAGACATTCAAAATTGTATCGTTTTCTTGAAGGTTTTTTGGATTTTTTTTTTCTTCCTTGGCTCCGTTATGATGATTCATTAATGGTATTTTTGCCTCAAGCTCCACAATGATGCAACAAAAAAAAGTATACACTTAGAGGAGGTGTACACACCCCTACCTGAAAACAGCCATGAAAGAGTATTGCAGTATTGTCTTGAGCACATTTAGCACAAGATGCGAAAATACACAGATACAACACACTCAAACACACACAGGAGCACATGTTCTCCCAGAGGAAGTAACCCTTCCCAGTTTATCGATTAAGTGAATTGACTGACTAGAAGTAGGGCACAACATAAATATAAAGTAGTAGAGCAAAGAGAGAAAAGGAAAGAGATGAAAAGATATAGATAGCAGGGTCTAGCAAACACCCCAAATTAATATTTCAATATAAGGGACTGTGAAGCTGAACAAATACAAAGACACTGAAAAGAACTGACCATTACTATGTTTTCTCTCTCACACACAAACAACACTCTGGTGGATTTATATGGATTTACAGCTTTTTCTAAAACTTCACAAATATACAGTACAGCCACTGTCTGCTAGACCAGTATCCCTCTAAGCCAACACATGGTAATGGGAAATCGGCTGTACGTTAGCAAGACCATAGGCAATATGCGTCCTATATGTGCATATTTCAGTAGACTATACAGTATGTGTGTGTGCATTTTATTATTTGCATAGAACAATTTTGTCATTTCCTTTTTGTGTATTTGTGTATGTTCATGCAGCACACAGTCATGGAGCAATTTTCCAGTTGCACTCATTTGCCCTTTGGCCTCAACATAAAACCACTACAATGTCCAACAGCAAAATCAGTGAGGTTGAAAGAGCTGATCATCATATGTTTGCCCTTTGGTGACCATGTTATTATTATTACTATCTCTTCCCCTTATTCTTTTTCCCTTCCAGTGTTCTTATTTATTTGTTATTTGTCCTGCACTCCACCCCCAGTCCCCTCCTAACCCCCTATCATTCTCTTCCCCTCCCTCTGTTTTTCCTGTTCTTCCTGGTCCCTTCCATCCCCTCATCTTCCTCCACTTCTCACTGAAACACAACAGTGGAAGTAATTGGCCTGAGGCTGTTGGGACGCTGCTAACATCTTCAGTCTCTGCTCAAGATTTTCTATTAGCCTTTTTGGACTAGATATGTCAGTAGAGAAGTTACACTTAAGCTAACAGGAACACACAAATGATGTAAATGCAATGTCAGTACCACACTAAGATGCACTCAGAGATTTAAGTGCACCAAATCAGTCAAACTTTGGAGCTAAAGCAGCAAATAACTGCATTATATTTCACCATTATTAGCTAGGAACAAGAAGATGGTACTACAACAGGTTTATGATCATCAGAACTCTATAATAATAAGTGGCGAGGTCAAAATAGGGCAAAAAATATATATTCATTGTGGTGTCAACTGTATAGTCCAATGATGGGGTAAGCATGTAAAGAGTTTCATTTTGCTACACATGGAGCCTCTTAGCACCAACAGAGCATCATTAGCATGCTTTAATGTTGATCCTAATACATGGCTTACATCATTATTTGTCAAATAGTTCCAGGAATGTGAAATGTACATCAGTTTAGAGGACCTCATTCCCACAGTTAACATTTTGAATCATTTTACATTAACAAAGAGAACAGGTTTATCAATAAGTAATGTGTGAATAAATGCCTGACTTTGGTTGTTAATTGGATATGGCTTGCCTCTTGGTAAAAAAAATAAAAAGATGTGGACTAACTTGTAGAGGGATCAAGTAGTGAAAGTACCCTGTTAGTTTATGTACTTAAGTCTTATTCTCTGTCAATTTCCTCACAGTTCTCTCTTTTTTTACTTTCACTTTTCTTTCTCACTCTCCACCTCTTACTCTGCGTCTTCCAAGCTCAGTTACATACTGGCTTCTGAACAAAACATATCATACAAAAGAAAACTGTACTATGTAGTGTCCCTTGAGTGTGCATTTGCCCCACTCTTTATCTTTTGAGCATATATAACAGAACCGAGGGCTAAAGAAATGCCTCCCATTTCCATTTTCCATCATAACCTTTTTTTATTCTCAGCATCTGCTTGATTCCCTCCTTCATGAATAACATGGGCATGTGGTTTTATGTCCATCCCCATGGCCACAGCATACACCTCTTCTCTGTCTTCAAACCATAGAAATTTTATTAGACAATATCCCTCCCTCCTTCCCTCTACCTCATGAAGTACAACAGAGGTCCAGTACATGGTCTCATGTAAATCCCTATAGGATTGCAACAACACAGTATATACCTCCACTCCATCAGCCTAATGTCATATTATTATTGACCATCTGAGAGATGATTGCTGCTGGATAATTATCTGCATGTATCACAAGCATGACTATTGCACAAGCCGGGGGACAGCTCATAAAACTAACCCACATAATGAACAAGCAAATGATCTGCCAAGAAAGGCATTAAATGACACCACAAATGTAAAGCCAATTCTCAGGCACAAAGGGGGTACATTCAGTGCTACCACCACAGCAGGAATGCAGAGAGAGAGACAATGATGGTTCAAAATAGCAGATGGATAGATCATGTCAGTGAGTCACATTGGCCAGGGAACTGAACATTGCATCCATTATTAGGACGGCTAGTCGATGGCAAAGGCAAGAGAATTACATTGTACTTCTTCAACTTCTGAGGGGCATAAAGACTAAGGTACAAAATAACACGGGGACAAGCTGAAAGACAAACTGACTCACAATAAGACAGATAGATAGGCAGATAGATAGGCAGACAGACGCAACGATCCACAAGCAGACAACTAAACACGTCAGCCAGACAGGCAGGGAGAGAATCATCACAGAGACGGAGCGAGATGGACAAACAGAGCGCATCATGGGCAGTAAAACAGCGTTTGTTGTCATGTCCATAACTCAGACTCCCCTGAGTTTTTCCTCTGAAATGAAAATCGGACGTTGTAGTTCCTCCGCTGGGGTGTCAGAGGAGAAAAAATCCATCCCTCTTCCCGCCTCTCTCAGATCCCTCTCTAAATCTCATCTGGTTTCATCATAAAAAACGACAGGCTGTCTTGGTAAAGCACAGGGCTTATATCAGCATGGGGTCTGGATGGGACAAAGACAAAGACAGGACAAACAGGGCCAGCATGGCGCTTTTCACTCTTATATTTTGTTACTGCAATAAATGTCAATCCCTCACAATGTCAGATTCTCATAAACTGAAGGAGAATAGTTAATTTCGTATTGACACATATATAGTTAAATACATAGTTAGACATTTGAAAATCCCCCCCCCCCCCCTTTTTTTTTTTTTTTTTACTAAATCTGATGAATAAACTTTAAAGTATGCTTGGGACAGATAATCTTTTGATTTTTTTATATATATATATATATATTTTGAATTTTTTGTATATGTGCTTTAATCT